>VUQK01031372.1:85131-98836 GCA_015106715.1 Bujurquina vittata
GCAAATGAAATAACACAGTAATTATTTCTCACATATTTAGAAGTTAAATATCGGTATTCAAATGTTCTCTCTTAGTGCTCTCCAGGGTGACATATTCAAATGTAAGAACCAGCACATTGTACTGAAAGCAGCATTTGAACAACGTTGCCTGGATTCACAATAGCCCAGCAGACTGACGATGAGGGTTGACAGATATAGAAAGACAGATTACAGGATACCCCATTAACACTACATTTTCCTCAGCCAGTGTGAGAGCACAAGCTGAGGAGATGAGCAGTAATTTGGGTAATTTTGCTCTACTCTATTCCCTTTTCTTTAATGACAATAATTATCGATGGATAACATCTGTAGGATGTGGGTGGGGGCCTCCACCCACCTCTACCACCCCACCAGACACCACGCCACACACACACACAGACACACACACACACACTCTCTCCTTTTGTGTCTGATTTGTGTCCTTCCTGATATCTCTTTCTAAATCACCCCTATGGCTCTTTTTCTCATCCTCCCCCTCTTGTGATTTTACGTTTTATCTCACTTTCTTTCTGACTCAAAGTCAGTTTCTTTTCTACTAAATTAGCACCTCCTCTAGTCTATTTCTATAGATCTCTCAGTCCTTTATAACTTTATACTTCAATAATCTCCTCCCAGCTTGCCCGACACACACAAACTGAACTGAGCTATAGGTTTAATCACACACTTTTTGTGCCATTCTAAATGCAGACAACTCATGTCAATCAATTCATCCTATTTTCAGTCAGTATCGGGCGCTAAGATGATGCTAAAGTGCTATGAGCTGGGAGTTAACTGATGACTAAGTTTGTCTAAATGACACAATTTGTAAGAAACCATTTGTGTGATTTTCTGCAATTGCTTCTTTAGAAGAACGCCTAAACGCCTAAACTCTGCTCTGTAAGTTGTTATTTAGGTCTGAGTTGTTATTTACGTGTTAGGTTCATGTCCGTGCAGATGCCTAAACCAGATATGCAGGCATGACGCTCCTGAAAGATCGTTATTGACCCAAACTCGGAAATAGAACTGAGATAAGTAATTGCATTTGTGTCAAAGTCATTTTTTCTGCCCTTTCTCCCCTCTTAGCACTGTCTAGTGTTCCTCAATCACATTTGGAGTTGGGGGCATTTTGCCATTGCAAAAATTGACTTGAACTCCGACTCACCCCAGTGGTTTCTCCAGTCGACTGGCTGGCGACCCAACAATCTCACCAAGAGTACAGAACATCTGACCCAAAAAGTCCTGGAGGAGAAAATGGAAGAAAGAAAAGAACGACTGAAAGGGAAAAAGAAGGGCAGGACTGCGGATGTGAAATAGAAAGCCAACATATCAAATCAGATTAACTTCAGGAATTTCCACCAATTCTAGTACCACTGGAGTGTTCACGCAAATTCAAGAATTTGATTAATTCATGGAAGCTTGTCCACTCATGCTCATTCGCAAGGTCAAAGGTCAAATATGGCCATGCATACACGGTTTAAATCAGCAAAACATTTTTTAAATAGGACATCTTCTGCTAAGAAAAAAAACAGCCTTGAAAACCTCTGAGAAGTGATTATTTGAGGAGGTGTGCTGTGTTTGCCAGACTTAACAGACAACTGTTTTTAGTGCTCTCCCTTTCTAAAAGATGATCTTACTGTGAAGTGCTAAATGATGTGACATTGTGACATCATGTCCATTGTTGGGATGAACTGTGAGGCTGGTTTGTTGAACTGAAGCCAAATATCACACAGCAGTCTGTAAATGCGTGATTGTGCAAATGTTTTTCAATTTAAATCAGATCTGTTTCACAGGTTGGCCAACTTAATAGCACTGTGAGTTCTATCCATCCACCCCACGGGTCAACGGATTCAAACCATAGCATCTTGCTATGAGGAGAAAACACCAACCACTGTGCATTTAAAAAATAGTTTGTAATTAGAAATGGCAAGTGGGGCTTAAACCCCAAATCTTAGCAACAGCAGTTTAATTCAGTCTCTACTAAAACTGCAGCATGATGTGACTACCCAGCAAACACTTCAGTGCTGAATAACCATCACTGTAAGAGTCTGTTCACATTGCAACAACTGAAATTGAATTTAAATGTACAAAACTGTAGCTAGCTTAAAAGTGCTGTTCAAACTGGTCTGTGTACACAGAGAAACTGTTGCGCGGCTGTCTCTTCACAGTCATGTAATAACCATATTAGCTGTTTAACAGACCAAAACAAACGCATTTAATTCCTTCCTTGCAATAATCTGATGTACATTTCTCAGTCTATTCAACATGGAAACATTGGCTTTGCAGGGTAACCGTATAACCTAGACCTTCATATAGATTGTAAATTGAAGGAGAGGTTTCCTTGGACAACAATAATCTGGACTGAAGAAGAACACTATTAAAAGAGGCTTGTGTTCTTTGAGTCCCTCAACTTCAAAACAAAGTAGAGACACAGATGGTACATTGCAAAGTATTTGAATTTAACCAGTCATCATAAATTACTAAAATAACCGGGATGTGCCACAACCAACCTGAAGGACTGGTTTAATGAACTGTGGAGCATTGCACATGATAGGATAAGATGGAGGGATTCAGTGTACCATGCATAATGGTCACAAACATGATTGAAAACAGTTATAATCGTGTCTCTAGCGGTCTCTCTGTGTCAGCCAGCACTGATCTGGTTCATCAGATTCAAAGTTTTTCTGCACAGAATCTCATTGTGTAGTTTTCAGCAGTCTTTCCTGAACTAATCACGGCCAGGATGTGGGACAAACCAAAGCAAAAGTCCTTTATATTGACCTCAACAGACTGGGAATGTTAAATAATTCATGGGGCTATAGTGTGATTCATTTCAATGAGTCTCTAGTTTTGGGGGGAGGTTGTATGCCAATTAATTCCCCTCAATGCAGCCTGTAAGAGGCTGGAAACTTTAACATCTTGATCATGTTACATCAAGAAAGATACAAAGACTGCATATTTCCACTGAAATTGTGGCCAGCAATAAGGGCTGTATAAATGGCTTGTCTTGGCTCTCAGCAGTGATCAGTGACACCTTCTTTTCTCCTGAGAGAAGCAGCATTCATGTGAAAGAGCAGCCATGCAGTGTTAGAAGTGAGAGAGATGCTGGGACCTACGTTGAGTTCTGCGGGCTTCCAGAAAAGTTGGGCAGCAGCAGCAACAATAACAACAGTAATAACAACAGAGCACATCATATACCAGCACACAACACCATATCAAATACTTAGCACTGTTCAAAATGGTGACGTGAGAGCAGAAAGAAGACAGCATGCTGTGCCAGAACTAAAACCCAAACCACAGCAGAGGAGCAGTTAAAAGCAAGCGATGGAAAGACGCAAACCTCACTTATCCAAATACATCAAATAATCACCCACAGATTATTTTTTTGCCATTTTCAATGCTTTCTGCCACCATAGTTTCCAGTCATGAGTAAAAATAATGTGTTTTTTCCTACCAGTACAACAAAATAATTACAAACAAAATAATGCAATTTTAAATGGAAACTATTGGTTAAAAGCATTACATCATCATTTTTCTACATGAGTGTATTTCATGATTTTACCCAGCATCAATTACTACAGTGCCAGTAAAACCAGTAAACAAAAAAAAAAGACTATAAAAGACTCAATTCTTGATCCCGTAGACATGTAAATTGTACATTTATATAGCAATGGCAAGTGCAATATATGAGTAAGTATGTATAAGTACAGTGTATATAACTGCACATCTAAAAACAACAGCACCGTGAATAAAAGTGAAAAAGAGAAAAAAATGAAACCTTTGTATTTGGATCCATATATGATCAGGCAGTAAAACGGGTTTGCTTAATTCCATCTGAACAAAAAGCATGCAGCAGGCAACAACCTCATTTAAACGAGCAACATTAGACCACTGATAAAAGGAGTTTGTACTATTTTCTAAATCTTGTCAAACACCATATTCTAATGTTTTTTTGGGGGGAAGGATTTTTTCTCCCCAGAGCAATTCAGGCTAATAATTCAAATTTTATCCAAGACTGTTTTCCATTTATCTGTGGTTCAAGGTTTAAACTAGCTATGAGTACTCACGTGTTTGGACAGATCTGGACTTTTGGAGTCAACATCATACCTGAACGAAAACAAATTGAAAACGGAAGCCTTATTTTATGCTTCAAAAATATGGAGGATGCTCTTGGAGGCATTCGGCTGATACAGTCTTGAAGGAAAGATCCCAAATAAAAATCTTTGTACGTTTTTGTTTATGAAGTTTAAGAAAGGAGGGAAAGGGGAAGAAAGTGATTATAGTTTGTTCAGGGTTCAGGTTATAAAGAAAAGAGGGCAGAAAAATGGTAAAAGAAGACGAAAACAAATTAAGATCATATTTAAATGCACTACACTGAAGACTGGAGTGTTTATTCATTCAGAATGAGGAAAGATAAAAAGAACCCAGATCTTAGAGCGTTTTCAGTTAGTATTTGCGGTGCTGAGTAACTGGAAAGGGGTTTGAATACAGACGACAAGCCCTGAAACATGGACCTGATCTGATTTGCATGTGAATATAAAGCAATGAAAGGGAAATGGGACATATGCGATGCCCCAAGATTAAACATGTGATGAAACAAAACATCAAACCATACAAGCTAGTCAACATCACAGCCTGAATGGAAGAATGATAATGTTAGTTTTAAGAGCACTTTAATAATTGCCTCTAATTGCAAAGCCTTGATTAAGGACATTTTGGACAATTACTGCCAGATATCTATTGCCACCTTTTATTTATTATTATTATTTATTACATAATTTCTGCGAATATATGTGCGGTAATGGTGTCATTCTCAGCAGTTTCATTCAGCATTTAGATCGCATGGTATTTCAGCGGCAGCACTGGTCTCCTCATATCCTCACACAATGGACTCCTCTCTGCAGCTATCATGCTGGATCTCAGTGTTGCATTTGACACTGCTGATCATATCATTTTGTGACTTTGGCATAAAAAAAAGAGCATTGAGCTGGTCACAAGAGTTTCAGCAGAATTTTATACTTTGTATGTTAACAGACACTGCATCCATTTCTATTGAAATGGATGATACCCATCTACGAAGCCAGATCACACAGTTTATAAAGAAAGACATTAACACTACTGATGATTAGTCATTGTCTGATTTTGAATTAAGACAAAAATGGAAGTTATTGTAATTGGTCTTAAAAAAAGTCAGAAAAACAGTATCCAACCAGATACTTACTCTGGGTGTCACTACCTTGGCCTCCAGTACTTCTGACACCTCTGACTCATGTTTGACTAGGATACGTCCTTCAACTCGTGATTTAAACTGCCCTCTGAAAACTGTTCCATCATTACTTACTACTGGGCTCAACTGTTGTAATTTGTCATCATCAGGCTATTTCAATAGCTCTCTGAAAGCCTATCCAAGATGCTGCACTACAGATATGAACTAGCAAGAGTGATCACATTTCAATCCTTTAGTTATATCACTATAGGCCCGGCTGCTTCCCATCACCCGGGGAGCTCGTCTCTTCTCTCCTTTCTCCTTTCACTATGCAGTCATGTGGCCATATTCATGTCATTCATTTTGTTTAGTTTCTGCAGGTATCTCTGGCTCCAGAGTTACATGATCACATGATCCTGATCTGAAGTTGCTGGCCCCAAAAACGTGTCACATTTTTAATCGTTATATAGTTTTTCTTTGCTTTTCCCTCAGCTCAGCAGGTCTAGACAGATACCTTCTGTAGCGGGCTTCTTCCTGTTTTTTTCCCCTTAATCGCTCTCATGGTGCTGTTCAAAGAGAATTGCTGGTTTTCTATATTTTGTATTGTAAGGCTCACCTCATGGTGTAAAGAACACTGAGATGAGTTTTGTTATGAATTGGATTGAATAAATGCGGTTGACTAAATAAAAGATAAAGATATGTCACTTCAGAGTAATGATTAGACCGCCATGCGTATTTTGGGTGAGAACACAGTGTTGCTTGCTGGACCTGGTCAGGTTTGGTGAGTATGCCGGACAGGTATGGCAGATGGTCAGTCTGTTAACTAAACTAACTGTGAAAGCAGATAGAGAAGAAAAGAAAGTGCAATAATGAAAAATAAACATCACTCACAAGTCAAAGCGTAGGTTCTGCTTCTCCTCAAAAAAGTAGTCCAAGATGTACTTTCTAACAAAGTCAGGGTTGAGAGTGTTGTCTATCACCTCTGTTCTGCCAAACTGTAGAAGGAGAAAGACAGATGGAGGTCAGGAGAAGAGAATTACAAAAGAAGAAGCAAGACAACCAAACACCGTTTTAAAAACAAATACAGTTAGTTGTCTGCTTGCACTTGAACTTTTTTCTCCCTTTTCGTCTCTTTCCAAGGCTTATTACGTAAGCGTGAACACGCATTCACAGAGGCTTGATTAATGGAGGTCCTTTCACATGCTTCTACAGCGCAAATGAAAGCAAGGGTGTGTTTCCTGGTTGCTTGATCTTCACCCCTCTCCTGTGTTAATTACAGCAGGTTAGCTCATACATCAACCCCACAGCAAGAAAAAGAAAATGTAAGACACGGGGCCAGTGTGTGGACAGGTAAAAGGCATGGGCAGAATTGTAAAGGATGCGCAAGGAGGAAGCTGAAGTTAAGGAAAACGGGGATACGGCTGGAGTAGAAGCTTTGGACTGAAAAGGAGCAGAAGGGCAGGGATGGGATGGGAAAAAGTGGGGAGATGTGAAAAGCAGTGATTAGGGGTAACTAAATAGTGGGGTTTTCACTCCCAAAGTGCAAATGCAGGGAAATATAACAAAGAAAAGAGGACAAAGACCCAGAAACTCCATGAGTATATATTGTTTGTTTTTTATCTAGGAGTTTCACACATGAGACAACTTTATTAGGTGCACCTTGCTATTACCAGGTTGGGCCCTCCCCCTTTCCCTATGCAGCTGCCTTCATTCTTCATGGCATGCAAGGTGCTGGAAACATTCCTCAGAGATTTTGGTCTATATTGACATGACAGCATCACACAGTTGCTGCAGATTTGTCAGCTGCTCATCCATAATGTGAGTCTCCCATTCCCCCACATCCCAAAGGTGCGCTATTGGACTGAAATCTGGTGACTGCAGAGGGCATTTGAGTACAGTGAACATATTGTCATGTTCGGGTTAGAAACCAGTTTAAGATAGTTTGAACTTTGTGATATGGTGTGTTATTCTGCTGGGAGCAGCCATCAGATTATGGGTGTACTGTGGTCAGAGGGATGACAGCATTACTCAGGTAGGCTGTGGCATTAAATGATGCTTATTTGATACCAAGTCAACCAAGAAAACCTCCCCCACACCATTACCCAACCAGCAGCAGCCTGTACTCCTGTATAGATCCATGCTTTCATGTTGTTTACACCAAAGTCTGACCCTACCATCTGAATGTCGCAGCAGAAATCAAGACTAATGAGACCAGGCAATGTTTTTCCAATCTTCTACTGCCCAATTTTTGTGAGTCCGTTTGAATCGTAACCTCAGTTTCTTGTTCTTAGCTGACAGAAGTGGAATCCAGCATGGTCATCTGCTGTTTTAGCCCATCTGCTTCAAGGTTTGATTTGTTGTGCATTAAGAGACGTACTTCTGCATACCCTCTTTGAAACAAGTGGTTATTTAAGTTGCTATTGACTTCCTGTTTGGCCATTCTCCCCCCGACCTCTGGTATCAACAAGGAATATTCACCCTGAAAGCTGCCACACACTGGATTTTTTTTTTATTTTTTGGACTGTAAACCCTAAAGATGGTTGTGTGGGGAAATTCCTAGTAGACCAATAGTTTGAGAAATACTCGAACCAGCTCGTCTGGCACAAACCTCCACATTCAAAGCCACTTTAGTCGCCCTTCTTCCCCCATTCTGATGCTCAATTTGAACCTTGAGAGGTTGTCCTGGCCGTGTCTACATGCCTAAATGCAATGAGTTCCTCCATGTGATTGGCTGATTAGACAGTTGAACAGGTGTACCTAATGAAGTGTCTGGTGAGTGTATATTACATACAGAATTATATTTAATAAAATACTCCATATTTCCCCATATATACTACGTCTCACTCTGCTGTGAATGGCTACAGGTTGTTGATGTCATATTTTTAGAATAGAATAGAATAGAATAGAATAGGATGCCTTTATTGTCATTATACAGGATGTACAATGAGACTGGAAATATTATGGATATTTAAAGGTGGCCTGTTAGAACAGCTATAAACCGTTTGTTGTTTGGGTTCAATATAGGAGCTAAGTAACATGTATTTGTTGCTAGCATCACCAGAACCTCAGAAGGCCAGTTTTTACTGGCACAAATGGCACTAATGACAACTGTACATGTAAATTTCTGAATATGAGCCTTGCGACCCCCCCAGAGATAGTTTCCCTTTTGCCAGTTTTTTAAATCCAGTCCTGATTGTGGCTCAGAAGAACAGTTTTTAGAAATAAAATATAATTAAAGCTCTCCATCTATTAAGTGCCCACCTTCTGTGATAGGTTTCAATTTCATTTCATTCTTATATCACATGCCTTTCAACAAAGAACAGGAATTAATTGGTTTCTAATGAGCAGCATTAGTCATCATTTTTTTCTTAATTATTTTCCTTAATCAAATTCATCTTCATTCATTCATTAATGTCATTATGATGAACAGATATCTATTCTCAATCCCAACTAATGACATTTGGTAAGAACCCACTGGAATAGCATAAAAAAATTGGATGCTCCTTTAGTGTAATCTTTGGACAGATTACAACAGTTCTGTCAGCCTCCAAAATAAGCACCATGAGGCCGAGGGCAAATGTTCTCTGCTGGTGTCATCAGCATCATAGCAGATGAGTGACGTTTGCCCTGTAACGTGTAGTAATGTTATGAAAAGGTGCACCCAAACCCTGATGTTTTCCTAAATATCTCTTGCTGTTAAGTTAAAAGCAAAAGTACAATGAATATTGAAGTGTTAAAAATAGTGGTCCCAATTTCAAAATCCTTTTCCATCTAGAACTGGAGTTTACGTGATAATGCGATTCACCTGCGTTCATTAGTTGTTATAATTCCTCATAGTGCAAAATGGTATTCTGGGCCAAACAGCCTCCTTGGTGGAAAAAGGCACTAAAACTTTCCAGGTGCATTAAAATGTGATAAAGAACAAGGTGTCAGTATGTGATGGGATGGGTTTAAGAACGTATTTGCAAACTTTCATATTTTTATTGGTGTTTATTTGTATATGGACAGCTTCAACCAGTCCCACACACCATCACAGCTTAAGCTAATCTGCGACGCCCATTTCAGGATTTCGTCAATCCAGAAAGCTGTTTGTGATAGAGTCAGTTTTAACTCACTTGCCAGTCTGTCGAAGTATTCATGCAGGTAAATTGAATTGTTTGCAAAGATAAAGTAGAATGCAGCTTCTGTAAGTGAATATGAGTAAACCATGACTTTAAACTCACTGCTGCAAGCAATTAGGACAACAGATCCGATGGAAAACCCTTACTCTTCTGTAATATTTTGCCACTGTTGGCGAAATTCTAAAAATAGTAGGGAAGGACCGATATTGAATCTGCGTTCTGCCCAGAGTTTCTAAAGGACCATGAGCTGTTGATGAGGTTGTGAGCACATGTTAGCAAAGAGACGGGAGATTGCAAAAATGAGCACCATACGTGATTTCCCAGCTGAGTGGAAGAGACAATACCGTGCTGCAGAGTTCATTAGATACTGCTGGACTGCTGGAGCTGGCTAATGAGAATCTGGCATGAAGTCCCTGACCTGCACCCTCGACATTTACACACACAGACGCACGGCAGCTCACACACACACATGTATGTATGGCAATCTGAACACTTCTGGTAGCAACGAATCTAGAGACCTGTGGTGTGTCACGCTGACATGCGAGTGAGCATGGTATTAAATTAAGACCTGCGCAAAGGAGCGTAATAACAAGACATGTATAATGCTTTATTTTATTTTATTTTTGTTTTTTCTGTCCCAAATGTGGCTAAAATTACACTTTCTTCTTTTCCCTGGAGCACATGCGCAAACCACCACGGGGATTTTTGCTATCTGAATGTATGGTAGTTATTTTTCTGTTCTTTGTAGCATGTTCAGTAGACAGTAACACAAGGCTCATATAATGAGCATGGTGGAGTCAGTAGTGTGAATTAGTGTGAGACAGCTTTCTGTCTGTTTTGGCCTTCAGTGAAAAGCGCTGGGGTGAGTTTAAAAAAATCCCCAAGACAGAGAAAAGACACGGAAACACAGAGAGTATTGAGCAGCTCCCCGGGACTGATGGAGATTTTAGGGAGGAAAAGTAAAACAAGCAGCTGAAAACCGTCTCTTGCACGATAAGTGTTGCATGGCTTCATGGGAAAACAACTCCCAAGGTTTGTTAGAGCGTCGAGCCAGAGCTGTGATTGTGTGAAGTCTGGATATGTGTGCACATCAGACCAATTCTAAAACATATACGCACAGAAACAGGCACGTGCACCAGCACACACATTCACATACAGTAGTAGGTAGTAGCAGAACATGTCAGACAGTGGAAAAAAATGTATAGAAAACAGGAACTGTGTCCATAAAATGATCTCTCTCTAGCTAACACCATACAGTGATCACTCAACCACTTTGCACCGCTATTGTTATATGTATGGGTTTATATATCCAACAGCACTTCTTTATGTACTTCTTTTTTCTTTATGTACGTAGTGCGTATGAGGTCAGAGACTCCACCAGTGCAAATCAAAGAAAGCACCATTTAAATTTGGTCTCCCTGACAGCGCTGCTCTCTGTGCAACTTTAAAGTCCACTGGAAAATCACAAATATCCAAGTGCTCATAATGAGACTTCCAGGAACTGATCTAAAAATAGCAGACTCATTGTAAGTGGACCAAGAGTGCACAAGAAGACAACCTTGAAAAGGAAATCAACCTTAAATGAAGTTGCTTTTTTTCTGGAGAGTTTCATAACTTTAGGATTGCACCTTTCATTTATCTACCCAACCTAATAATATTTCTATATAATTCAGTGCCAAGACTACGGGCTTTATTGATTCATCCCTTCCCATCCATTAGGTTTTGTCTTGTCTTGTGTTGTAAGGAAAGGCAAATGTTAGAAAGTGTCCTCATTGTGACTGTGTTTGTGTAGATGGATTCAAGTGAAGTCAGGGCTGAGAATTTTTCAGCTGTGTTTTTCTGGTATACAGTCTAATTAACCAAGGAACACTTATATAACGTTTCCAGGAAGAGGTGTATTTCCTAGAGTGCTCTCAATTTGGGCTGCATTAGTCAATAATACTTCAAATTGGTCAATAGTATGTTTGTGCCTGGTAAACATCTCCTATGACCTTTTCAGACCTGGGCTTGGATACTAAAGTCCATGTCCAGGTTTGTTTTCTTCATCGTTTCGGATGTTGGGAGTCATTATTGAAGGTCACTTCCTTTTTCTTTTCTTTTTTTCAAACAGCAACCACTGGAGCAGTAAAAAGCATTGAATCAACTCAAGCATAAAATAAACCTAAAAGTATCCTACATCTAAATCCAGAGCACTTTAATGTACTGTAGAGGATGAGTGTGCAACGAAGAAAAAGAGGTCCACACATAACTTATTGTACTGTTTCAGCTATAAAGTGATGGGCATACTCTCCATTGAGAATTAATGGCTTTAGCATGGCAGATATGATGCAGTGTGCTACAAATACTGGTGGAAATAGAATTAATTGTCAAATGTGACCCCAACAGAGTGCTTGAGGGTCCTGTCAGAAAGTGTTACTTAACAGTTCCCGGTGAGTCACCTGTTTTAGCCTTGCTTGTTCAACGTGAGGCGTTCAGTGTCGCTCATACAGCATCACCGGGAGCCGCTTCAACACATACAAGCGAACAATATGATTATGGATGTGATAGTTCATGTCCGTGAGGAGAGGGCTGATTTAAATATTTCCTGGTGAGTAGGAGAAGATGAAGTACATTTTGAACTGAAAAACAACTGAAGTGAAATGCTCATTATATTAATTAAGTTTTGTGTACTTGATTGAATTAGAAGGCAATCAAACAAGAAATACAAAATGCCTTTGGAGGGAAGTGTGATGGAGAATATATTGGAAGTGGGACCTTTGCATATGCAGACGCCTATGCATTAAGGATTTACACATATGCATACATATTTTCACACCCAGTGAACAGAGCTGTCTGCAGTACTTCAGCTACATTTGAATGAATCGCACACAGCCATCTGTTGGGAGTGCGTAAACATAAGAGCAACAAAGAGGGTATAAATAAAATATATTCCATATAAAGATGTGTATTACATTAAACTATAGTGTTTTTAAAATATTTGTGGCTATTTGGATAAATGTTCACTGTTTGATGAAGAATCTTTCTAACTGCATGTGAAACCTTGGAGGTGCTATGGCAGTGGGAACCTTCAGAACCACTATCCTAGATGAAACAACGAAGATCCATGAGTACATCAGGAAGATGGCCAGAAAGGATCAGGTGCTTAGTGAGTTCCTCAGGCAGCAGAAACACGAGAAAGAAGAGGAGCAAGAACAGGAACCATCATGGAAGGAAAGACCCCTGCATGGCACGTACCAGCAACATATAGAAGAAGTGGCTGATGTAGAAAAATCAATGGACTGGACTGACAGACAGAGGCACTAATCGTGGCAACACAGGAACAAGCCCAAGCACAAGATCCATAGAGGGTTGGGTCACAAGGCAAGACTCCAGGTGCAGGCTGCGCAGAAATGCCCCTGAGACAATCCAGCACATATCAGCAGGGTGCGAGATGCTAGCAGGCAGAGCATACATGGAATGCCATAACCAAGTGGCTGGCATACAGGAACATCTGTGCCGAGTATGAACTGGAAGTCCTGAGGTCAAAATGGGATATGCCCCCAAGGGTGGTTGAGTATAACAGAGCCAAGATCCTGTGGGACTTCCAGATACAGACAAACTTGTGATGGCTAACCAGCCGGTAATAGTGGTGGTGGACAAGCAGAGGAAGAAAGCTGTAGTGATAGACGTTGCAATACCAAGTAATGTCAACATCAAGAAGAAGGAACACGGGAAGCTCAATAAACACCAAGGGCTCAGAGAAGAGCTAGAGAGGATGTGCAAGGTGAAGGTAACATGGTAATCGAAACATTCTTGGCAGTGACCCCCAAACTGTGAGAATGGCTCCAGCAGATTCCAGGAACAATATCTGAGAGCTCTGTCCAGAGCGCAGTCCTGGGAACAGCTAAGATACCTAGGCAAGCAGACTGCTTCTAAAAACATTTGTGAACAAATGTGTTGCTCTCAGGAGCTCAGTGTGTCCAGTTAGCTGTTAGTGGTGTTATAGCAAAGTGAAAGCGATTATAAATGACAGAAACACAGCCACAAAGTGGTAGGTCATGCAGAATGATAGAGCAGGGTCAGCAGATGGTGAAGCATAGTCAATCCCTACAGACCTCCAAACTTCACGTGGCCTTCAGATTAGTTCAAGAACAGTGCATAGAGAGCTTCATGGAATGGGTTTTCATGGCTGAGGAGCTGCAAAGCGTTAGATGTAGTGGTGTAAAGCATGCTGCCGCTGGACACTACAGCAGTGGAGACATGTTCTCTGGAGTGATGTATCAGGCTTCTCTGTCTGGGTTTGGCGGTTGCCAGGAGAACAGGACTTGTCTGACTGTTTGGGGGGGGGGGGGGGGGAAGGGGGGGGGCCCGGAAAAAAACGAAA
>VUQK01031372.1:106752-124638 GCA_015106715.1 Bujurquina vittata
AAATTTAATTAAGAAAAAAAAAAAAAAAAAAATGAAATATATTGTTTTGTTAAAAAAAAAAAAAAAAATAAAAAAAAATTGAAGAAATTTAAAAAAAAAAAAAAAAAAAAAGCAGAGACAAAAAAACACTCCATGGTTACAGCTAAATTAAACACTAATATAATTATATAAACAGAAAAGAATAACACAATTAAGTTTTCCAGTTACCATAAGTACATAAATCCTGTGATGTAGAGCTCAGACTAAACAAATTTCATGCCACCTTTGATATATTGAAACATCTTCAAAAACGCAAACACACATTAATGACAATTGTCTTTTTAGTTTACCGTCCAAATGGAGGACATGATAGCTCGAGCTGATTAGATGTTAAATATAGCAACTCTTTTCTCTTTCTAAAGATATAAAAGAGAGAATAACTTGCATAAGTTGATTTAGAAGCTTTGAAGGAAAACATGTTCTGTAACAGAAGCTCTATTTTTAATCTTTTTTCTTTAAAGAGCAAGACTCTCAGTGTGTATTTAATTTTTAAAAAAAGATTTAAAAAAGATTTTATATATTTGATGTGTGGCTGCGTTAACCGCCCATGTACTGCGCTGCATTATATTTCTTAATTAAAAACATATTAAATGCTGTTCAATGAGGTGTGTCATTGTTTTGGGTACTGAAGATTATCAAAAAGTAATTTCATTAGGGAGTCACCTTTTCACATACACAGAAATCTATAAACTGTAAAGGCAGACAATCCGTGGGACAAAAGCACAACAAACGGCAGTATTAGCTGAACCTTCAAACAGAGCACAACTTCCATCCAGCGGGAGCGCAGCCCGGGTTTATTCAAAACTAGGTCTGCTGTAACAAAGCCTCATCAAAGCAATTCTTTCTAACCATGTCAGCAGCAGAGCCCACTGCAGAACCTTCCTGCACACCAGCCCCAAGACAATAATGGTCCTTAAAGTTGAAACCCCAAAATTCCTTCAGATGAGGTGCTCATCTAAAACAAAGTAGAAACATCAACGCTCCCAGAGATTCACTGCGAGGGTGGACTGGGTTCACACGAGCTCAGTGAAGTTAAACTGATGTAGACGATCTTTAAAAAGAAGAGATTTCAAGACTTTATTCTTAAGGAGAATATGTCAGTAGGATTTCATACTGTGGTAATTACTGTGAAATACAGTGCTCTCCTAGTAACAGTGAACTCTCCTGATCCTTTCCCACACGCATGAAATTTCAGCAATTTGAGGTCACTGCATTTTGCAAGGCAAAGCAAGAAAATAAAGGGGGAGGGGGCATGGCTTTTATTAAAATGCTCCGTTTCTACATGGTGATGACAAAAGGGTTTTGTTTTTCCAGTTAGATGTTTAGGCTGTGGTTCGCTAGTCTTGAATACGCCTTTAACAACCAGAGAAAAACTTTTCGCCAGGGCACCAACAACGACATAAAATATTTACAATGTGTCACCAGATTTGCATTAGGTGTTACATAATACATTTCAAAGGGATTCTCAGTACTGAAGGGGTTTCAAACTAACTTCCTGAAACACAACTTCCTTATGTAAATGAGGCTATGAAAAGATATGAAATGCGCAGAGGCAGCGGGGGCAGGATTTTGGTATGTATGTCTCATCGGTGAAATCAAGAGAGTATGAATGTAAGAGAAAATGTAATGTAAGAACAAGCGACGGCAAGGAGAGAAGGTGTGTCAGGATGCCTCTGTGTGTGAGAGAGAGACGGAGTTGGAAAGAGAGGCAGAGTGCGGCAGAAAAATGAAGTCCTCTGAGATTATATCAGAAATAGACTGACTATACCGGAGCTCCTCTTGCACAGGGAGAAGAAACGAGTGCCTGCCATACAGACACACAGACAATGCTGACTTTATTTACAGAGATCTGACACAAGCCGCAATAATTAGACAGCTCCTTTCCTCAAATCTGCAGGAGGTTCCTCATCGTTCCAGCCTTTAACCGCTCTGAGTGCCGGCTGAGAGGAGGATGATAAATATCTAGGGATGAGTGGCTGGTTTTGAAGAGGCGTTTCAAGGCATATAAATCGAGCTTATGAGATTTCTTGACTTGGAAAAGAGCACAAGTCAGCAAAATAGGCTGCTGCTGGCTATGAAGTAAAACTTTGGGAGCTCACAGAGATGCTGCTTAATTGTAAAATGACTTCAGATGATGAGCTATTTTTGTATGTATGTAATATCCATTTTAGAGGAAACAATTTAGTGTTTTCGACTGACTTGGAAAGTGTCTTAGATGACTACAGCAGCAATTGCCAAGCCGAGCTATCTTACAGCTAACTAGACATGGGGTGCTAAAATATGGGCGGGAGGTAAAGCTTTTACCCAATATCTGATTATAATTTCAGCTCTGCATTGCATATTGTGAGGTTGACTGTTTCCCCTGGAGTGGGCAGGGTTTGCAGAGTATGGCACACTGTGCAGTTGCTGTTGTGGCATAAATATATGGACACATGGATGTTCCTGCTATTGAGCCTTGGCTGTTGCAATCTGAATGCAAGTCTTACCAGAGCCAGTGTGTCTGTAGGCAATGTACTTTGTTACTGTGTTACACATTTTAGCAATATTTCCGGCACAGTATTCCCTGGAAATGTATGCCCAAGAAAAGACTGAGCAAAAGGTTAACACTGAGGGTGTATTTTTCCGGTGCAGGAAGGGCAGTTTGTGTGTGGGGGATGAGTTTATATGGAATGCATACGCGCACAGGCTCTCTGCTTGACCTCTTGCTTGCACACAATGCAACACAAGTCAAGATGAAGGGGGAGGTTTGTTTGTTTGTGTTACTATAGAAAAGGAGTGCACCGAGCTGGATATTTATCCTCTTCAGAATCACTGAGTAGATAATGGCCCAAGTGAAATGAAGCTAAACGGATTCAAAGCATGTTTCTTTATTTAGATGCCCGTTAGCCTTTGCATAGCAGTGGCTCCCATTCTTTCTGCCATCCACATGGAGAGAAAAAAAGGCACCATTTTTTAAAACCACAAATATTAAATTCTTTTGTGATATGATTTCAGTGTGAATTGCATTTCTTTTCCATTACTTTGCACTTTGCATTACAATCCCCACCAAATTCACAGTATTTTATAACTGTCACTTTTTATGTAATTTATTTTGTTTTTTTTAATACAGTTTACTTTTTTCTTATTTGTTTTGTCCCAGAATCAGATATTGTCAATGAAATTTCCGCCACCCATCAGTCCATGTTATTTTAATTCCTCATCGAACCGCTGAGCCCATAAATATCTTTAATGGTACATGTTAGTCTACAGAAGTCTGCATTCCAGGCTGTAATTTATCAGCTGCTATATTTATTTCCTCTCCAATTATTGATCAGATTAATGGAATCAGGTCAGGTGTATTGAGGTACTGCGCACCGCAGGGTATAACAGCTACTGTATGTCTGCTGATGTCTCAAGACATATTTTTAAAAATTCACCTGGGTTTTCGAGTTATAATTACTTTTAACTCTTCTCACGCTGACCGCAACCAGTTCAACTTTCAAATAGCACACTCTTTTGCCCCACACCTTGATGCTCCCGCATTGATTACTAAATATTTTGGTAGGTTTATGGCTGATTTTGAATTGATGGAAAGGCGAGCTCTCAAAAAAACTACTTAACAGGAAAGTCACACAATCTCCAGGCACCAGCCAGCGAGTTTGAACCTTTGAATTCGTTTTGGTAAAAAACAAAAAAAAATGAAATAGCTTTTTTAAGCTACTAAAAGCCTGCTGTTTTGAAAATATGAGGACAATCTGTCAGTAAAGAAAAACAGAAACAAGGTAAGTGGGGTCTTTTTTCTCAAGGACATTTAAGCAAGGGTGGATTGCAATATCTTGGTTATGAAAATGTACCCTTCTCGAAGAAAAAAAGCCTTCCCGGGAACAAGACGATTGGTAGTAGTGGTTAATAGAGGAAGGGATACGGGGTACTGAGGAATAGGGAGGGGAAAACAGTGAAAGAAAATAGAGTGGGGTATTGAGTTCACTTTAGTAAGTTAGAAGACAGTGGGATATGAACAGCGAAAGGAGTGAAGAGATGAGGAGGGTAATATAGAGGAAGCAATATAAGAAAATGTGGAGGTAGATGTAGGGTAATTGGTTTATAAGACAGGAAGAGGAGCACTGGGTAAAGCACAGGGAGCAGAGTGTTATTGCAGCTAGATGATGCATCACAAATCATTCACTGGTCCTTCATTTCTGTCGCTTAAATTTTTACTGTCATGTCATTTGTCTTTATTACTTCTCTGTCTTATTTTCCTGATAGAAAAATGTAATATATTCCACAAGTTCTTCAATACATGACATCCAAATGATACATGTCATCCGTATACTGTGAAGTTTAATATAATTGGCAATACCTTGCTTACAAATAAGATTCTCTCATCCATCTCACACCAATAACAAAACCACCAGCAGCAGCAATTCATAAATAAGGCTCTCCTCATAGCTTCAATCATATGAGTCCAAACTGTAGTGCTGGTATTGCTTTAGTGTCAGATCGATGGCAGAACAGAGCAAGATCGTTTTTCCCACCAGCTGTTGAATTATTCAGCCCTCAACTTCCTCTGGGGAGATTCCTGCTCAGCCTGCCAGACAGACACAGTGAGTTCGCAGCCTGGTAGGGAAGCTTGGGATTGTCACAAAATTCCTAACAGCACAGTCTGTACTGTGTCTGAAAACAACAGAGGTCATGTAACAGGCAGCAGAGCATACTGTATGGTTACAGCCCCAACAAAATGCAGTTTATGGAACATTTAGAGTTTGCGTCATCTGTTTTTTGTGAGCTGAAAAATGTTTTGACGTTCAAAATTGTCAGGTATGAAGGGAAATTTCACACTGTGCTCTTCACACAGCATAAATTCCATTTTTCTCCCCCCAATAAACAAGGAAGAGCATCTGCTTCTCTCTAACTGAAAAGCTACCAAGAAAGTTCTAGTTTTCCGCCTCTACAACTTCATGCAAATGCAGCAAGATTCTTGAGATGAAAAGCAAAATGGAAATGAGAGCAAGCCCATACTGTAAAACTAATATCCTGGGAGAAAAAAGTTTGGAAACTGCTTCAGAGGAAGCCATTGTAAAACGTGAATCAGTGTAGACTGAAGATTTCATTGTCAGATGTCCACCTCTGCCTGCCCCTGAGACGTGCTCTTGTAGCTAATGAGCCACCCTGGTTTTCACAAAGACTGCGCCTCAAATCACTCACTGGTACAAACAATACACGCACATCTTTAACAATGTCAAGAGTAAGACTCTAAAGAATGCTTGCAAATCTGAGGCTCTGTTTCTTCAGAGAGGTTTTAATCCAGATGCCAAGGTAAGCAGGATAATGTGCTAATATTTAAAAGGTGTAATCTTCCATGTTGACAGTGAATTAGCATCACATGGTTGCTGCAGTTGTTTTGTGTGCTGATCCATGACATGACTCCCATTCCACCACATCCCAAAGGTGCTCTATTGGATTAAGATGTGGTGACTGTGGCGACCGGCTGCGTACAGTGAACTAAATGTCTTGTGACATGGTGCGTTACCCTGCTGAAAGTAGCCATCAGAAGATGGGCACACTGTGGACATGGTTAGCAACAATATTCAGGTAGGTGTGACATTAAACGATACTCAGTTGGTACTAAGGGACCCAAAATGTGCCAAGAAAATGTCCCCCACACCAGCCAGAACAACTGACAAAAGGAAAGGTGGATCCATGCATCCTCTACCATCCAAATGTTACAACAGAAATCAAGACTAATCAGACCAGGCAACATTTCTCCAGTCCTCTCTTCATTTTTAGTGAGCATGTGTGAAGTGTAGCCTCAGTCTCCTGTTCTTAGCGGACAGGACCGGCACTTGGTATGGTCTTCTGCTGCTGCGGCCCCTTTGCATGAAGGATTAACATGTCATGCATTTAGAGATGCTTATCTTGATTAACAAGTGCTTATTTGAGTTACTGTCGCTGTCCTGTCAGCAGCAGTTTGGCTATTCTCCTTTGAACTCTGACATCAAAAAGGCATTTCCTCCCAGGGAACAGCCGCTCACTGGATTTGTTCTCTTTTTCAGACCATTTCTGAGACAGATTTGTGGGAAAATCTAAGAAGATCAGCAGTTTCTGAAATGCTCGGAACAGCCCGTGGCACTCATTCAAAGTCACTTAAATCGCCTTTCTTCCTCATTCTGATGCTCAGTTTGAACTTCAGCAGCTCCTATTGACTATGTCTACATGCCTAAATGCACTGAGCTGCTGCGATGCGATTGGCTGATCAGACCTTTGTGATGTATTTAGTGTTTCTTCTTCACACGAAAGGAGTTTTTGCCCTTTTCAGTGTACCGTAAGGGTAAGAAACTGCTATACTATTATTACAACTGTCCCTTGAGTGGGGAACTAACTTCTTTTGAGAGATGACAGAAAAAATGTTTATTCAGCTATATGTGCAGTTATTTGTTTGAGTTGAGATATAATCCATAACAATAACTGTCCTAAACCATCACGTATGCAATCACATAGGTCGCCTAGAGAACAAGACAGGCACTGACACAATCACATATTCACGCACACGCGCGCACACTCCCATACACACATTTCTTTCACTCATTCATTATCTATTTTCCCTTAGGGGGTTGGTAGCTCCATAATCAAAATCAGTCATCTCACCCACACACTTTTCACACTCTCCAGCTTTGCTGTACCACACATGCCCATCTTGCCCAATCATCCTATCCCGCACTGTGGGGCTCAGAGCCAGAGCTGAAATAGCCCTGCGGCCTGAGAATAGGCAAACAATTTTACATCCACTCTGAGGAGTGAATTCAATCATGCATCATTCACTACAAGATGCCGACGGCCCAACAGTTTGTATAAACAATGATGCTGTTAGACTGTTTTCATTCATTTTTTTTCTCTCACTTGTAATAAAAATGTTAATACCAGATTTTATTTTTGAATTTTGTGAATTTTGGGTTTAGAGTGTCAACAAACAGCTTTTAACAGGTACAGTTTGTGAAGGATTCAGAAATGTGTTAAATTAAACAAATGCATTGTCACTCCCACCTAGCACAGGTGGTGTCCATGTGGCATCTTTTTTCCAATGCAGCGAGAGACCCGTTTAATGTCACTTTACAACCTGAGGAAGAATACAAACCTGCAACAGTTTGTATTAGGAGGCAGGTGGGGTGCCACATGACACCATTATAAACTCTCCAACCAAAAGACAAGCATTCACATCCTCTCTGGGACTGTTTTGTTGTACATTTTAGTTTTTGACTGTACCTTTTCTGTCACCATGTAGCTAAGTTTAGGCAATAAAATTATGTGGCTAGGTTCAACATTAACAGCACTTTGAGACTCTAACTCAGACTACGTTAATAATGAAATGCTGCAAAGTGTGTAAAGGTTTTGTGGCACCAGCCAACCTATTGAGAGCCTGACGGAGCTGAGGATCTATTTAGTTGTGCATTATAGTATTCTTGAGCCACGAACAACTGGAACTCCAATCGGCTGTATGGATATCTCATTCAAAATGAATTAGTTCAATGAAGTGAGTTAAAATGCATCACCTGCAGTGACTGGCCTCCAGTAAAGGTGAAAAACGTCATCTTTTTAGTTGCCAGGTGATGATAGCTGTCCACAGCTGTGACTCACCTTCCTCAATAGCTCAGACCGAGCGCTATTAAGCTCCCATTACGCCATCACATATGTCGAAGACAGATGCTTCTACCACAGCACAATGGGTGCAATTCACACAGGTAAATGACTGTTCGCACACCTGTCTTGTTTATTAGAAGGCTCAGAGTTTTAATGCTTTTTTTTGTTGTGTTTTATTTTTTGCCTTCAGGTGAATAAACTGAATCTTTGTCAGGTATGTCTGTCTTTCAGGTGACTTTGGAAACTCACCAGACATTATTATAGCTCTGCTGGATGGGATTTCATGCATATCCCAAATGTCCCAAGTACTAACAGTGACTTCTAGTTGCACAGAGGGCACAGCAAATCTTTGATTTAGTGGGTTTTATATTCTCCTGGCCTTGTACAGTACCTACATTTAAAACTGTATTTGTGATTTTGATGGTTCCAGTAGATGTTAATTCAGCATCTGAAACTTTGTTACTGCTTGTCTGACTAAACTGTAATTACATACAAGTATTAAGCGGGTCATCCTGTGCAAATATGCATGTCAGATACAGTCCCTCATACAGTATGTGTTATCTTGGCTTTGTTAGGCTTCTCAAAAGCTCCAGCTGAAAAGCCAAATGAATCCAATTATGCAATACCATAATAAGACTCATAAGATACCAATACTAATCCCTAAGTCCAGTGCTATTTTGACAAAATGCTAATCAGGTCTCTGACACAAGCAAGCTGTACACCCTGGTCAGATATTATTAAAGGCTCCTGCAATTAGGCAGACTATTCAGGTGGCACGAGTCCCCGCATGCAGATCAAACATGTACATATATATTAATCCCTACCTTCAGAGAATACTAAGACAACAAATTACTGATTTCCCAGTAGGAACAGTACGTATGCAAATAAGCAAGTGCCTGTTTTGAATGTGTTTACTGTGTGAAAAACAGATTTTGTGTGTGTGTGTGTGTTCCAGCTTATTGCCAAGCTTTGAAAATAATGGTCCTATGTTTTGGAGGTTGTTGTAATCTCAAAATATGCCATTTAATCTTTTTCTACATTGTTTGTCATTATGGAAACATCTACACTCTCCTGTATTGTTTGGGTTTTGTCTGCAAAAATAGATATGAGCACTGAAGCTTTCACTCATCAGAATAGATTTGACTGTAACAACACAGATAAGATGAGGATTAAAAAGAAAAAAAGTATCTACATTAAAGAGGAAAATTATTCTGGGCATTTCAGGCAAAGGCATTCCAGGTATATATCCTATAAATTATGGAGCACAGCTATGAAAAGATTTCTTATCAGGGAATCAGTTAAGACAAAAACATTTTCAGAATACGTCTGGGCGGGGGGTGTATTTGATGTTTGCAAATGAAAAGGCCTAGAGCTTTGTGAAGAAATATATGTAATTGGAGCTGTGTTTATGTTCCTCAGAAAAAAAATGATCAATTTCACTGCCACCCCAGGCACAGGAAGGTTGCATTTCACAGGTCTTTGCACCAAAGCAGAGGCCGTGGCATCCTTTCTCCACCTCAACTTGAAATTCATTTTTGCCCTCTAACATGTTTACTGGTCACAGTGTAGCTATTTAGGACACAACACAAGGCTGTTAGGTGATCCTCAGTTTCTCCAGTCCTTCATGATAAATTTGACTTTGTCTTCCCATGACTTCTCTCCTCCTGCCAGAGACCCAGCAAGCCCTGTCAGCCAGAGAGCACAGATCAAAGCCTCGTTCCAGCCTCTCAGCCACTAAAGCCAGCATGACAGTGAACCATCATTAACACTCGCGGAGAGTGTTACCCTTCTTCCTCTGAACTTAACATCACTTATGTTCAGTGGCTGTCGTCGACAGTCTCACCAGGCCCTGTTTGCATTCAAGGAGATTCTCTCACTCTGGAGTAAGAGCTGCAAGATACGCGTTTGATACAAGTATTCAGGATGGAAGAATTTGATGGCTGCAGGAATGAGACAGTTAATTCTCAGTAGCAGGGCTGACAGAGCTGATTATAGGCATTGCTCTGTGAAGATGCTGACAACTGAACAGTGCTGCTGTCAGGGCTGGAGGCGATTATTGGGTGTAGGGTGAAGAGCGGTGGATGAAAATTAGCATCTTTATAATATCACTGTAATAAAAGCGAACAAAATACAAGACAGTTTTTCAGGGGCAAAGATGATGACATTTTGTTTTTCATTAATATAAAACTAGCGTGTAGGCAAAGAAAATCTTGCTTTTAAAAAGGTGGATTCAGGCTCTTGACATGTGCACATTTAATCTCTTCTGTATGCCCACAGTCCATTTTATTGATCTGATGAAAGCATTAGTCACAGCCTGTCCATCAGTGTACACAAGGCACAGAAAAAAAATAATTAAAAAGACAAAAAAAAAACAACAAAGCAAAACAAAACACTGAGCTGGGAGTAAATGCATTAATTTACTGTGTTAGTAAAGAAATTACAGTGTAGGAAACACTTGATTGGTTCTGCTGGGTCAGGAAAAGTGAGTGCTTCATGCTGTAACAGCATCCAAATGTCCTTTTGCACGCAAACAGCTCCACACAGACACACCAAAATACAATATGCTTTTTGTAGATCAATGAAAAAACAAGAAAGCCAAAACTGCTCTGATGCATATTTAATCTGCGCTGCTTCTCCACTTTATACAGTGACTTAAATAAGCTTGTGAAGTTCTATATCAAGATTTTGTGTACTGGCCCCCAAAAGGATAGGACTGTGTGGGAATTGGTTGCAATAAGAGTGGGTACTGGAGCAGCCTCATCAGTGTTGCAGGTGTTAGAGTGCCATATGGTCCTAGGTGATACCTCATCTTCAGCTTACACAGAGAGCAACTTAAGAAGGAGACAGTAGAAGGAAAAGGAGTGATATCTGTGTAGCCTCAACAAGCAGAAAAAAAAAATCTCATGAGACGGTTCCAGAGAAAAATAAAACGCTAGCCTATAAGCAGAAACTGTGAGCAGGTAGGCTGGAAGTTTAATTGCTAGAGTTGTGTTCTCCATGGTCGCATAAAGCTTCAGGCAATAGATCATCTTTGGGTAGTTTTTGAGAGGAGATTTGTGTGTGCATATTTTATGCATAAGATATTGGTCTGAACGAATATATTTTCACCATTTTTTTTTTGCTCCCCTGTTTAATGTTGTTTAATTTAAAATAAATCTTGTTTGTTTTATTTTTGTGCCTTTGGTGATACTACAGCAACTGAATGGGATCAGTTAGCAAAAACTGCAAATTCACATTAACTACTTACATTCAGAGTCCATCCAGAACCTCAAAACTTTGAAAAAGAAATTCAGAAATTCCTCCACAAATAGCAGCGTAGTTTCTGTAGTGGCGATTTAACTGCAAAATGACACATATAACCAGAATACAACCAGATGGCAACCAGTTGAATGAAGTTTCTTATTGCAAAGAGATGTATCCCAGACAAGTTGTGCTAATCAGTACACACTGACTGACTGATTATATATTCGAATGTAATTCTTCGCCAGTCTGAAAGAAAGTGATGGCAGTCAGTTCGAGTCGGGCTACCATTGCTGTGCCTCCCACAGGCAACCCATACGATTGAAAGTTAGTCCCCAAAACTACTTACAATCAATCGCCAAATGTAAAAACAATAAATGAATTTAATACAATCATCAGGCAACCCTCAGTTTTTCCTAGTTGCAAGGAGTTTGCCATTTTGTAGCAAGCTAACTAGCTTACTATCAACAGCAATAAGCTGCCATTATATCCAAAACCAAGAAGAATGTAGTTATAGCCTACATTAATCATGTGAATACATTCAGTGGGGAAAACCATGCTGGGTATCTACTGTATACTGATATGGACTGGGTAATGTGTTAGGAATAAAAGGATGCAACAGCTTGATGGAAATTAAAATTATCCACCTACAGAAGGCTGAATTAGAAGATACTATGAAAATCATAATTTAAAAAAATGAAGCAGCAGACTAAATCATTTTGTCTGCCACATTTTGAGTTGCTGCAGTTCCATTTTGAATTCCAACTCAAAATGTACTCAATAGTTTGCATGGACTCCATGTACTTGTGTGTATACCTGACAATGTTGGGGCAAGCTCCTAATGAGACGGTGGATGGTGTCCTGGGGCATCTCCTCCCAGATCCAGACCAGGGTATCACTGAGGTCCTGGACAGACTGAGGTGCAATCTGGTGGCATTGGCGAAACATAATGTCCCAGAGGTGTGCTATTGGATTTAGGTCAGACAAGCATGTGGGTCAGTCAGTGGTATCCTTCATCCTCCACGAACTGCCTGCATACTGTCATTACATGAGCCTGGGCATTGAGGAGGAACCCAGGAGCCACTGCACCAGCACAGGGTCTGACAATGCATCCAAGGATTTCATCCCAATACCTCATAGCCCAATACCACTGTTGCCTAGCCTGTAGAGGTCTGTGAGTCCCTCCATGGATATGCCTCCTAAGACCATCATTGACCCACTGCCAATTCATGTTGAATGATGGTACAGGCAGCAAATGCTCTCCACAGCTTCTCTAGACCTTTTCACATTTGTCACATGTGCTCAGGGTGAACCTGCTCTCATCTGTGAAAAGCACAGGGTGCCAGTGGTGGACCTGCCAATTCTGGTATTCTATGACCAATGCTACTCAGGGTCCACAGTACCAGGCAGTACGTACAGGGCCCAAGAGGATGTCAGGCACTCAGGTCACCCTCATGAAGTCTCTTTCTGATTGTTTGGTCAAAGAGATTTACACCAGTGGCCTGCTGGACTTCATTTTGTTGGGCTCTTTCAATGATTATCCTGTTCCACCTTGCACAAAGGAGCAGATATCAGTCCTGCTGATGGGTTAAGGACCTTCTACAGCTCTGTCCAGCTCTTGCAGAGTAACTGCTCAGCTCCTGGAATCTCCTCCATGCTCTTGAGACTGTTCTGGAAGATACAGCAAACCTTCTGCCAATTGTAAATATTGATGTGCCATCCTGGAAGAGTTGGACTACCTGTGCAACTTCTCTAGGGTCCAGGTATGGCCTCATATTACCAGCAGTGATACTGACTCTGGCCAAATGCAAAACTAGTGAAAAAACAGCCATAAAAGATGAGGAGGGAGAAAGTGTCAGTCCACCTGTAACACCATTCCTGTTGTGGGGGTTGTCTCGTTGTGATATCTAGTGCACCTGTTGTTAATTTCATTAACATCAAAGCAGCTAAAACTGATTAAAGCCCCCTCTGCTACCTGACCAGATCAATATTCCAGAGGTTGAATTGACTTGAAGCTTTACTCAGATTAAAATGTGTTCCTTTACTTTTTGAGCAGTATAGTATTAAAATTGTAGCCCTATCCATCCATCCATTCACTTCCACTAATACTTTTCAGGGTCACGGGTGGGCTGGAGTGTCATGGATCGACTTGTGTGGCAGGCAGGATGAGGACCCCAATGCATGATACACCAGGAAGTTAAAGTTAAACTCAGCTTTATTTATACTGAACACCGCAGAAGTCAAAACAGAACACACACAGCAGGGAGACATCAGACGACACGACAACAGGCACAGAAAACACAGGACTTAAATAACAAAAGGGCTAATGAGGGGAGTGGAAACAGGTGGAAACACAGGTGATACACATTATGTGACGAGACCAGGGGAAGCAACACTGAATGCAACAGACAGAGAACAGGTGACTATCAAAATAAAACAGGAAGTCAAAACAGGGAACAGAGACACAGACTTGACACTGGAAACGCAAGGAACTAGAAAACAAAGCAGAACCAAACCCCACAATCAAAACCCCGAAACACAAAAACACGGGGTCCAAAGGACCCCGGACCATGACATGGAGCCTCTCCGAGCTGATGCTCTCATTCATACCTATGGGCTATAGATTGGCCAATTAACCAAGGTGAAATCAAACCCAGGTCTTCCAGATGGTATTCTAACTGTGGGGCAGCAGTGCAAACCACCACACCTCTGTGCTGCTAAAATCAAAGCATATCCCTATTTATTGTAGAAATTTATTGTATAAATCGAAAAATATCCCTATTTATTGTATCCCTATTTATTTAATTTTTATATCACAGAATTAAGTATTTTATAAAAACATAATTTTCCATTCAAATTGATATAGGGGTTAAAAATAACTTTTTTTCTTATAAGCAGACAAATATTGCATATTATATCTTGAATAGCAAAGCAATCTAAAGTGTTTTATTACCAAGTCCTTGAATTATTAAAATTGAATTCCATTTGTTTTTTTCTTGCCAGTGGTGTTAGAAAGTGGCTGTAATTGATACATTATGAAACACCAATATATTAGATGATTCTGAAAACTGTGGCAATGTGAAAGAAGCCATTATTTCATAGCAAGAGCCCTAAAAAGAATTATCTAGATGGGGCTGCAGCCTATACCAACTATCCCAGGGTGGGTAGACCAAAACACAATTTAACAATGACAACCAGTTTAGAAAAAAAGCAATTAACCTAACAAGACTAACGGTGAAAGAAAACCCATGCAGGTGGGCCTCAGCCCACCCAGAGAGTCAAACCAGGGGCATTCACGCTGTACTAACCACTATGCCACTCTTCCAGAATCTTTATTACAGTATTTGATGGAAATGTATTGGTGAAAGCAACAGCTGAATAAATATTAGACTCACATTCACCAGGAGGACATAGACATGAATGATTATTTTTGCTTCAAACTGCTAGATGAGTAAATATGCATCTGTGTACCATATATATGCCAAAGTTGTGTTCACAACTTTTTTATTCTGCCCCCGAGTCATTATTGTGTGTTGTGCTTTCTCATTTACTGCTGCATCAGATACTAAGAAACCTGCAGCCCATGTGTGGTTGGTAAATAAAAATCACAATACTTAGCCCGCTGAGAGGAGCAGAAATATTCAGAAATACATTTTTTTTTCTTTTTTCTACCTCCATCTCGGTCTCTGTACACCTAATTTTCCCTAACTAAAGTCAGTTAGGCTGTGTGACATCGGGCAGTGTGCCCACTCTATCATGTTTAAAAATTACTGACTCTGTGTGTGTGTGTGTGTGCGTGCGTGCGTGCGTGCGTGCATGTGTGCATGCATTTGGGAAAGACAGAGACGGAATGAGGTTTGTCTTACTTTTCATAGCAGCGGGGAGTCATCTGGAAGATAATTATGTTGTGGTTTGCAAAGCTGAGCTCATGTTTTATACACAGCATTCTTCATGAGGCTAATAAGCTTCAGTGAAGCTTGTGGTGCAGTGCATATTCACACCAAAAGTGCTCAGACCGAGAGAGATGCAATGTAAAAGGCAAGGGAAATCAGAGTGATAATAAGCAGCAGTGTAGGATCTCCTTAGGGCTTTTCTGCACTGTGTGAGATGCTTTCTGTCCCAGATCTGTAAAGGAAGCTAGCAGATGCTTAAAACCAGGGCTCTCATAAGTACAAGTTTCTATGCAAATGCAGACCATCCAGGCATTTAGCACAGGAATTTAATCACAGCAACACATGCACTGCCTGCACTCAAGAACCAAGCTGTGAAATCCCACATCAACCCCACCACCACCCCTCCTGTTAGTGAGCTATGCACTAACTACAAGAATAGAATTATTATGTCACTACCACAAGCCACCAATTAAAGTAAAATTCAGCAGCTACGATCTATCTTCAGCCATAGGGAAGCCCTTAGATTAGGTGTCACTCTGAAGAAAAGAACGATTCATTAATGGTATAATTTTGTCTCCGTTTTGCACTGAGTCGATGTGAACTTTGACCCAGGGCATTGCGGAAATCACACTTCACTTCTCTTAACCCCAATCATTCCCTTGCTCATACAGTGCTGTGCAAACGTTTGGGGCACTTTTCTTTTCCATCAGGCCAACTTGGGTTGTGGGGGGTAAAAATTCTAATTTGAATTACAAATTAATTTGACAGCATGGCAGTGATCCCAGACATGTAAAGATCACTGACAAGAAGACAAGAACAAGGAGTCCTGCAACAGACTGCAGATTAAGTCAACAGAAGAACTGTAATCTTTCAAGGACTTGATAAAGGGTGGCCCCACAAGTTTCTGTATGACATTAACTTATAAATAAGAACTCCTTTATTGAAATTATCCTCAATTTAGGCTAAAAATTACTGTTGATATTTTGGAGAAAAACTCAAAAGAAGTGAGCCATACTAGGCCACTTTAAATGTTTGGCAGACTCTGTCTGAATGAACAAATGATGCTGGTTAGCTTATGCCCTCCTCCAAACGATGGTACAGTAAATGATGGCTGCCATTGTGTCAAGATGCTGGAAAGACCTTCTGTAAGTGAATGCCAAACTTTAATGTATTTATTTCAGAAACACTGCTAAACGGTAATGAACGGCAGAAACTGCTGTTAGGCTCAAACACTGGTCTGCATTGGTGGCTGGTGTGAAACATTAGTTTAGAAACTCGAGAAATGTAGCTCACAGGCTCAAGCTTATGTTCATGCAACCTGCAGCACATTGTAACACAGCAACACATCATGCCAGGTGAGATTCCTGCTTTTCACTGTGTCATTCTCAGCAGCTGACAGACCTGCTCTTCAATAAACAAGCCAGACAGTATCCCCAGAGCTGACTGGGAGACTGGTAAATGGTCTTAGAAGCATCACAACTTCTTTATATTTTAGAATATAAATGAAACTGATGCAGAAACAGGAGAGCAGAAATTGCAAAAGGCAAAGAGAGATCTAACAAAGGGCTGAATGGAGCGCTTTGGCTGAGCATTACCGCTGCATTTCTGTTCCAGTGCAGATTGCACCCTGTTCTCATCAGTTGACCTTCAGAACATGAACATTGACTGGCAATCCCTGTGGGTGTGTAAACATCATTTTAAGAGAAACCACAGGTTGAATGTTGGCCCCAATATGTATACAGTATATATATATATATATATTTATTTTTTTTTTCTGTTGTGTCAAACTGACTCACCAGTCTTGCATTTCCAAAGGCCAAGCTCTCTCACAAAACAAATGTGCTGGAAGTTGCACATCAAATGTAGTGAGCAATGTGAACATGGTGACAGACATAACCCAAGGACTGTCAATAACATGTAGTAGAAGCTAAACCCAGTTTGTGAATGTTAAGAAACGCTTCTAATGGAAAAAATAAATAAAAGAATGCAAATCTCTAACACAGACAGGTTCATATGAATCTATATATGAGAAAGAAAAAATCCTTCCCCCCAAATCATTCATGCTTCTCCTCGCCTTGAATTAAAGACATTTCAATTCCTATCATTTTCCCCTGATCCAGTGCCCACTCAGCACTGTTTGTCACTGGCCCTGATAATAACACGATGTCAAAAGCAGGGGGTGCAGCCTGTAATAAGGGGTATTAACCCGGAGGGAACGACTATCATCATGGTTTCGAGGTTTTAGAGAGCACATGGACATGATGACAAAGGGAGAACTGCGCCGAAGAGCCAACAGGAAGGCTCTTCTCCTGAATAGGAAGCTGAGTCACACAACATCTGTACAAAGGAGTTAGACGATTTGTGAGGCCTTGAACTGTTTTTAGAAGTATTTGACTGTGACAGAAAGATTTAACTGTTGATTTCCTCTGTTTCAATTGTAACTGATAGAGTAGCCTGTTATTAGCTACTATAGAACGCAGGGATTGTAGTGTACAACACAAAATCCCCAGTATGAGGTTATGGGAGCAACCTTGTAGAGGCTATCTTATAGTTTCTTTGTTTCTTCATTTCCTTCCACTTAACCTCTTCGTTAGAATGACCAAACAGAGCCGATTTTACGCGTGTGACAACTTTCAGTCGCAGCACGGCAAAATTACCGTGTCGCTCCTTCGGCCATCATTTATTCTTCTACCACACCAAAACAAAAACATTCCTTCTACATGGGCTTTACAACACACTGCGCCCTCTATGGTTCCTTCACATAAAACAAATCAACAACTGTTTTCAAATCCAAATACTACAAATGAAATGTGTTTCCTTCTAACTCAACTAAATAGGCATGAAATACAAAAAATAACTAATATGTATATGACATAAATCACTCAACTTTATAACCTATACAAATGGCGCTTACATTCCGGCCCCTAATTGTTATTCCTGCAGCATAACAATTACCAAATTTACATAAGCAACATTTTCAATACCCTTTTGTAACTATCACTGTAGTCTTAACTGTAAACAGCATCATACAATGATGACTTTAAACCAGATACATTACTCATCCATTTCCAGTAAAAGACACAATTTTTCCACTGGTCTT
>VUQK01031375.1:0-11763 GCA_015106715.1 Bujurquina vittata
AAGCGCATTCACCACCATAGTGAGATCAAACGTGCACATTGTGTATGAAATTGCCCGTGATCTGTGGCAGATTACAAATTGCGGTGAAACGACACAGACTCACGGAGAGATAGAAGCCGGGGCGGAGTCCGCGGTGCGCTCCCGTGAGACGCAGAGAAGCGCAAACTTGCTTGGATTTAAATCGGTAGGTTTTGTATCCAATAAAAGCAAGAATGTAAACAAATAAATTGGACAATATTTTGGCAATTTAGTGATATTTCAACAGTTGCGGTCTCGACCGGTCTTGAAATAAAATCCCGAGTCCGCAACGTCCGAGACCGAGACAAGACCGAGACCAAATGAGGTCGAGTCCATGACAAGACCAAGACCATCAAAAAGTGGTCTCGAGACCGGTCTCGAGACCAAGACCGGTCTCGAGTACTACAACACTGGCATGTGGCAAATAAAGTAGCAGGGATACAACTCACTAATAACACCCGAGTTTAAAAACAAAGCTTGATTTGGGTCTACAGCCTTAAGCTGAAATAACAGGCTTTTTTAAACAGTATCTACTGTGATCCAGATCATGGATGTTCATCACGCTCCCCCTAGGAGTAATTCTACAGGATGTTAACAGCACTGATAGCAAACAGACAGAAGATGTGACTAATACCTTAGCTTAGTTTAAAATTAAGACATTTTTAGCCTATATTCACTGAGTTTTAGCATTTACAAAATGCAGATAAGAGTATTTGTTGTTGCAATAACTTGGATAAATAAAGAGCTCACATTAGGTAAAAGGTTTACCTGAGAACAATAACCAAAAACCAATCATTTTTATTCCAAAGATGAGCACTGGGACAAAGATTTTCCAACAAATTGACCAACAAATCATTCAAAAACATTGCTGGGGCTGCTTGCAGTGGAATTAAATGCAATAAGTCAAGAGAGTCTCCATCAATTTGATTTATCAGTTTCTATTAGATTTTCAAAATGATTACATTTTATACTCATTACTCAAATTTCAACTTAGTTTATTCTTCCTCTGTATTCAAGGTTAAATATTCCACATAGGCCCCTCAGTTTCTAAGGAGCAGGATGGCTGTTGCTATCTTTCTTTCACAAATGGAAAGGATAATAGTAAATGGAGAACAACGTGGAAATAATTGAAATTTACTTTGAATAAACACTCCAACCACCACTAATCCCCACTACCCACGTAACGACTCAGCTCTCTGAGAGCTTAGAGAAAACCTTGTGATTTATTTTAGTAATGTACAGCTGGTTCTGATGCCCATAGCACTGAAATATGTTGAAATTAAAGAGTTGAAATGCATTACTGCTGGCTGCCAGTTTGACTAAAGGTAAAGTTAATATTTTTGATGGACAGGGCTACATCTGGACAGGTATCCTTAAAGTGAAAACCTGATTGTCATTGCGAAAAGTTCAAGTTGGAGAGGCTAAAATTAATATAACGATTTTAAAACAATGTAAAACAAAATTACTACCTTAAAAATATTTATATTGCTGATTTTTAACAGCACATTAGCTGATTAAAGTTTAACATTAGGTTAAACTAATGTTCAGACAACTAATGTGAAACGCTAAAGCTTGCTGCAAATGGCATAGCTGCAGTTGCTTTGGTTGCTATTGGCTTGTCACGATCGCCAGTAGACGTGGCACGGAAGATGCTGACTTGTCTGAAAACACTTGCAAACTCCTCTTCAGTCAGTAGTGAAACTGTGAAAAGTGCAGTGTAAACAAAGACCGTTCGCCTTCAGAGTAAAACTTGCACCTTACCCTTGCAACCAACACTTTTCAAAAAAAGCCTTGATAACCTGTTATTGAATAAAGCAACTGCAGAGAGGTTTTTGGTGCAGCACAGTATAGCTCTTCGTCACCAATTACGACGCCTGCCAGCAACCTCCAGCAACCACTTGTCAACCAGTTGCGTACTTTTCACTTAGTGACCAGTGGTTACCAGGGGCTCACTGTGCGGTCTCCAGGCTTGCTTAAATGAGGCTTTAGCAATCGATTTCACAGCACCTGTCAGCAACCACTCCACGCAGTCGGGCAATACAAGTTTTTCCTACTCAACCAGTGGTTGCCATGTGGCTGCTGACGGATCTCTAGGCCTATGTGACAGAGATAAAAGTTTTTCTACCTGTCTGAACATTATTTGTGTGTGTTCACTTTTGACAGGCATTTTACTTCTGAGCCAAAAGGAATAAAAAAGAATAATAAAAAAAATTACACATTGTGGCTGTTTTCTTGAATCAGACTCCATCATTGTAGAATCAGACTCCATCATTGTCCTTTCTCCTTACCTTCTGAGAATTAAAAGTAATGGCACTTTGAAATAGTTAAAGATGTGGTTTGTTTTGAAGTGTGTTTTCGGTGGCAGAAGAAGTTCAGTGTAAGAGCTTGTTTCATGCAGTGCGATGGGATTTGTGCTAAACACTACTCATTAAAGGTTGTAAAACAACACAAAGGCCAGTATGCAAGTTTAAAGAATAGCGGGCATTCAATCAATTTGACTTTTTGCCCTTTAGAGTCGTTTTAAGTCATCTGTTACTCTGCAACTAAGGATTTTTCACCAGAGAAACCTGGTTTAGTCCTCAGACCTTCTAATTAACCTCCTCCTATGGTGAATGGTCCTTTGTCTTTCTAATTTATGGGCAGTGGGTCAATTCATGTCTCCTGCAAAGACAGCGTAGATGTTTACCTGTAGCCGCGAGTGTGTCTTTGTGTGTGTGTGTGTGTATGCATGCATCTGTGTGTTGGCACCTGGTAAAAAGAAAAGCTCACTGGTTGCTATAGAAACACTTCTCACGTCCCTTTTTCCTCTCACCCCAGACATAACGGTGATTATATGTGTGTAACCTCCCCGTTCTTTCCCTCTCACACAAATTTACACACTTAAAGCGCGATGAAGGTGCAAAAGGCCCCTTGGTCAAAAAGCTGCAAAGTGATTATGGGATTATGATAAACAACAGTAGACATAACTATCTGCACCTCCTGCCTAGACTTTTTAAGGTACAATTTACACACGGCACACTTTTCCTGATATTTGGGTAGCAGAAAAAAATCTACTCAGCAGCAAAATTACGTGTAAAATCAAGTCAAGGAACACTTCTGTTCTTGTGCTCAAGCTGTTTTTATTTATTTATTTTTTCAGGAATGCATTTATTGCTATTAAGAGAGCTCAGTCACTGCTGCTTACTGTAAATACTACTCAAAGGTTTGGGGATAGAACCCCCTAAGAAGCTTCCTCTATAGCAGATAAAATAAAGATTAATGAGCCCGTCCCAGAAGAAGTCATGCAAGCCCAAGTCATGACATTACCTCCACTGTGTTTCACAGATGAGCTCGGATGTTTGGGATCATGAGCAGATCCTTTCTTTCTCCAAACTTTAGCCTTTCCATCACCTTGGTAAAGTTTCATCTGCCTCATCGCTCCATAAAACTTTGTCCCAATCTACCAGTTCCACATCTGTTACTTAGCACATCAGTGATGACTTTCTTCTTCGGGATGTTTTAAACAGTTGTACTGGTTATGGCTAATGTTTGTGCAATGGCTCTGATTGATTTTCCATCTCTCAGCTTCACTCAGCTGCTTTTTTTTTCCCACAGCTCTCTGGTTTTCATGTTTGTCACTCCTCTCACTATTAAAGCACACTTTGCACAGACAAAACCCAAATCTGAAACTGACCGTAGATATTTAGCACTATTTACTGTTTGAAAAATGGGTGAGTTCAAACAAAACGTGCTGTCTTCTGGACTGTGTATCAGATCCAGATGTAAATTAAAGCTGAGATGTTGATCTTTTGTCTCATATTCATCTTTTAATGTCAAACCCAAATGTTTTTAGTCAACAGCAAAAAGACAGAGATTAAATTTGACATTGAAAATATTGTTATTGTCTTTGATTTTTGTATTTTTGGTAGCTGGTGTGGAAGGGAGGATATATAAAGCGCCTATTTCATCTTTTGAAACACATTCAAAGATGCGGTGATTATGTGTTGTCAACTCCAAGTCAATGAGGTCTGATTACTGTCTTTTCAGTCTACGAGGTGGAGAGGGGGAAGAGGTGGAGAGGAGGTGGGAGGAAAAGAGAGGAGTGGAGGACAGGGTGAAGACAAAGAGAGAGTGAAGTGGAAAATGGAGGTGTTGGGGCAGCAATTATGATGGAGAAGCAATATTGTGGCAATACCGCAGGCCAAGTCTGCCAGCCATTATATTGCCATTCTTCACAAGCAACTTCATATTGCACAGTATTGAACACATTGATTTCTTTGGAAAGCTTGTTCATAACAATTCTTGTTCCAAGCTACACTGAGCACATGTAACCTTACAGAAACAAAGGGCATGTCTGGTCGCTGAGTGATGGAGGCAGCATCGAGCAGCAGATCAATTTATCCACAGCTACATGACATTTCTGCAATGAAGAGTTATGGAAAGTGTGTTTTATTCTAAAGCTATCAAGGTTGAAGTAAAAGCTACACTCAGATATTTGAATATTCTTTCACTGGGGAGATGCTTTGATTTATAATTTGAGGCTGTTATTTTCTAAACTATGTTTTTGATGACTGAATATAAAACACTTATCTATAAAAAGTGGTTTTCTACCTTCCTTGTGAAGATTGGATGTTACAGCCTTTCATGCCAGCTGTATCGGTCATCTCTGAATCTTTTTTTTTTTTCACAAACTGTGGCCCAGAATTAGACAGTAGACTCTCCTCAATTGCTCCAGAGTCACCCTATCAACCCTGTGACCACCCTGTGAGAAAAGACGCATTATAATTGGTGCTCTTTTTTTTTTTTTAGCTAGCTCAAGAACATCATTGTTTACCCATTCTTTAGACTGGTAGTATTTGAGTGTCCCCTAGATGCCACGTGACAGTGGCTCAGTATTGCTTAAAAAGTCAGTGAGTTTTAGATATGGATTTATGATGACCATATTTCATTAATATGGTGAAAATGTAAACAATATTTGCCTTCATTTAGTGATACATTTCTGTCCTTTCAGTGGCTGTACGCTCTCTTTTGGTCTCCACCCCACCCTGAAAAATATATGTGCTTTTTCAGGCCTCGGTCACATTGACCTAGAAACTTGTTGGCAACCCCTTTAGAGCCTCCAGTTGCTAGGGGAAAATGTGTATTCCCTGGAAGGTTGGTAAGTGGTTACTAGAGGCTGGTAGGTGTCGCTGGGTGAAATCAGCTGCAAAGAGGTTGCAGCACCAAAAACCTCTCCGCGATCGCTTTGGTTGCCAACAGATTGCTGTAGCCGCCCACTGTTTACATGGAAACACTCGCTAGCTAGTCACCAAGTGGTAATAAAACTTGAAAAAAGCCTGGAAATGGAGAAGGTTCACCTTCAAAGTAAAAGTTCGGAACAGTCTCTGTTTCTAGTTTGCGTCACACAGTTTCACTGCTGCTTAGCAAGTAGTTGGCGAACGACTGCAGACAAATCAGCATCTTCTATGCAAACTATCGGTGACTATATTTCCTAGTAATTGCAACAATGTTTTCACTCCAGCACCATTTATCACTTTGTGACCAGTTTCACCTAGCGACAGCAAGAAATCTGTCACAATCACTCTCCAACCAGCAACCTCCAGCTCAAGTCCGATATATTGGCTGATATTTATGGGTTTTTTTATGTTTTTGTCTTAGGCACACAAAACAGATTTCCCTAGCATTTATTTGAGTAGTTATTTATGAGTCCTTACTACAAGAATGCAGTTTAAAAATAAACTTGTTTTCTTGTCATAGCCACCTGTGGGTTATTTGTTTGCACTCTGCTTGACTCTGCTTAGATTAATTCTGTTTGGTACAGCTATATCGACATAGCTAATATTGGCCAATAATATCGGCTGACTGATATATTGGTTGGGCTCTAGTATGAACACATATTTTTTTGCTGAAATATTCCTTTATAAGAAAAAGTTTGATTTTATTCTACAGTACTTTCACAGAAAAGGGGAAAAATGAAGAGATAAAAGAAAATACTGAGTGTCGAGCACTTTCAACATCAATTTAGAGCACTGCAATCACTGCATTACATGACATCTTGGTGGGCACAGGTAAGAATAAAGATGAATAGGTATATTGTTTCCAAATGAATACAGCTTTATCTGAAAGATATAAAAAGCAGACTATGTTCACGCTCAAGAGTCACACATAAGCCCATCAGTCAAGGCGTGGAGTCAAATGAAGCCTTGTGTCAGTTGCTTGTTTCAGCATTTATTGGTCCAAAGTGATCTCCTCTTTAACCTGCTGTTCTGGCTTGTTCTGGACTTGTTTCCATCCATCTGTTTCCAGGTAATTAAATGGTACACTGTGTTAGCGATCAGCAAAAGAGTGCTTGATTCCTGTTCCTGCTGTGCTTTTCTATGTTATTGACTGTGCATCATTATATTCACTACTTATTCATTCGTAACACACGGATATCTGTACGCTGCGCACACACACAGACTCACACACCTTGTGCATGTGTGTGGGAGTTACTAGACCTAAATATTCCACTGATCATTAATAATGCAGGCTATGTGAACATTTTATGAAACTTTACCGCTGCTCTTTCCGTGCCTAAACCCACAGGGAAATCACAATGAGATGAGAGCTTCAAACTGTTTGAAGTCACTGGTTAGCATGTTCAGTTTTACACATTCAAGCATAGCCCGTTTATTTAAAATTAAGTTTATAGCTATTGGTCATTTGTTTAAATGTTTAATATTAGAGTCACCTCATTTGATGCATTCTGGGTTTAACGGGGGCAGCAGTCATCTCACATCCACGCTTCACTGTTTGTAGATGTTTACCGCTCTGCTCTCGAATAGGACTTCAGTGAATCTAAGCATGGATTTCTCTGCTGCTTTGCAATAAATCTGCTTTCTGCTTTTCATTCCATGTACTCGGCATTATTGACATATATGTGTCTGCCCATGTTGCCATTAGTTTGAGCAATAATGAGCTGTTGGCAGAGTAAGCAGGGTGGAGTGTGGATGAAACTGAAGTCCCAACTGGGAATTTATTATAGAGGCTGCATTAGTATAGGAGGCAGAGCAAGGCCAGCTGCTCCTGATGAAAGCAAAGAGGAGAGATTAGGGACTTATCTCTCCTCTTTATGTCAGTAATTGCTCTCTATCCAGGCGTTCTTGCAAGTCCAAAAAACAACCATGAATCTATTCATCCCCATCCATGTTCTCTAGTATCTGATTGCTGCTCAGCTGCAGAATTTCAAAGCTCTTCACTAGCATTTTAGACATTGTTTTACCCCAAAAAGTCAATAGACTGAGTGCACACTGAGCGAGGTTGGGGTTTGCCTGTTATTTTCAGCAGAATGAACAGGTAAGCTTAAAAACGCCTTAGCAGAGTCACAGAAATGTTAAGCAGCTTACAGATTTGGGTGATGAGTTGATGAGAGAATGCGCACGTCTCCTAATCGTGTTTTCACAGAAAATAAATTAATTGGCCGGATGAAACGCTGTAGCAGCAAACAAAGGGCAAGTTTGGAGTTTTAAATCCTGCTGGATTACACCAAAGCAAACCACAATGTCAAGACTAAACTGAAAGCTTAAAGAATAGTTTTGACACATTGATAACAGGTTCACATTTGTCTCTTCAATATGAACCGCATGAGCTGGATTTTAAATGTTCTGCTGCATTTTGGCCTTGAATCGTCAGCAAAGTAAAAATGGAAAGAGAACCAAAAAAAAAGAGTTTTTTAATGGCACCGCTGTTGAATCCTAGAGCTCGAGTTGACTGAACTCAATGTTATTTTAACGTGACGATATAAAAAGATGCTCTTGTCTGCTCCCAGCTTCCACATGCGGTGAAAGTTTGACTCATCGAGAGATACTTTATTCAGTTAAAACATGCTTATTGAGTTAGTATGTTTTGGGTTCTGAAACCCCCGCCAGCTCTAAGTGAAATTAACAAGCACATAATGGTGACTCATATGTTCCATCCATAAATGTAGGTTTATTACCTCAGTAAATTATCATTTCAAAAGTTATTATTCGAATAGGCTTTAACAGGAAATAGGGAAATGAGAAATTCAGATGATAAAGGTAAGAGGGCCAATGTTCCCTGTTTTCCCAAAGCCCGTCTGGCTCAGTGTGTCTTATTTCTCTTTGTGCCGAGGTATGCATGTCCCTAAGGAAGACTCCTGTCATTTGAATTAGGGCAGGTGTGCACTTGGAAAGTCATGAATCTCAATAACTCATTAAACTGATTGCCGGCAGATTTCAAAATGGCTCCAGAGATTTAATTACAAGCCAAAACACTCACAAGTCATTAACATCTTTCTCAAATCTGCTATCCAGCATATGGCATAACTGTAGGCAGGAGCTAAAGATTAATGGCTTTTTGGTCATTTAGGCAGCGTGGTTTTAATAATTGCTGTGACAAAGCATTGAGAATTCATGGCTGCTCACTTTTGTTCCTTCAGCTGGTTTCCTTTGCGTGGTAAAGTTAGTGTTTTAACTCTCTGAACCCATGAATTTGTACTGTATGAGAGATGGATGTTACCAACCTATTCATTAGTTAAGTCTCTTGCTGGCTTTTTGATCTCAGTTTTTTTAAACTGGACTTAACAAGCAAGGGGCGGACTGAGAAACCGAAGACACAGCAGACTCAGTCACCAGGTAGCCAGGCCCTAAAGCATTCCCTGCTTCGTCATCTATTTCACTCTAAACTGGATCATAATTTAAAAAAAATGAACCTTGCAGTGACTTGGAAAGCTTTGAACAAGCAACTAACACCATAAATTCATGCATCATATGAGAAAGAAGGTGATTTTCTCATATCAGACTTCTCATAAAGCCATGTTTTCTTCAAAATAAAAGATAAACTGAAACATTTTACTATAGCCTAGTGACAGTATGGCTCCAAGTTAGACTTGCATACTCAAAAAACAATATCTGAGCAGGTAATTGTCTGGTCCCTAAAAATACAACAACCTCCATTTTTAAGTCCACACAGTATCCATATTTATTTATTTGCTGTTTATTCTGCTTGTTTAGATGCCTTAAACCTTGTCTTATAATAGTAACTTCTGAAGAAAGTTCAAAAACATAACGCCATAGCAGAAAACCAGAGACTGCTGCCTGAGGTGACAATACCACCTCTATAAGGTGGTGTGGGGGCAAAAAGCAACAGCTGGCCTTGTTACTGAAAAGATAGTGACTTACTCCCTGCACCACAGTCACAGTATTATGTCAATCTGTTTTACAATGTGTATAAGTAGCAGGACAATAACTGACATGCAAAAGATTAAAAAGCATTGACTCGACATATAAACTGTTCATAGACGGCAGGCACGGACCAGTGATGCAGCCCTCTATTATAAAGAAAGAATATGACTCAGCTAACATATTGTAGAGACACAAGGGGGCGCCCATTTGAGCCAGAGTGGGCGAAGAGTAAATCTGAAGCTCAAGATGTTAAGTTAGTTATTTTGTAGTCTTATTTGTACTGTGCACTACACTGTTGTAGTAGTTTATTGATATAGTGTGAACTGCCAAAACAGTCACTTCAAAGAGTTTTATAATGCAAGGAAACCTCCTACAATATTAGAGAGAAAACCCAAAAATGAGACAGTCCTCAAAGTTCTTGGCAACAGCGGGAAGAAATAACCAATTTTTAACAGGAAGGGACCTCCGGTGGAAACGGGGCAGCTGCAAACTACTCGTCCAGTGGTAAATAAACTGTAAAAAGTGTGATACAAACTGGAAATGGAGACTGTTCATCTTCCAAGTAAAAGTTTGTGATTTTTTTTTTATTTCAGGGTAAGACCCAACTTTTGGTCTCATAAATCCAAACTGGTTACTGGTTCCATAGCAGATAACCGAAGGCGTTCTACTATTAGGAACCCTGCAGCCTGAGAGTGAAGCGCTCCACTGGAGTAATATGAAACTATGAGATCTTTACAGTATGATGGGGCCTGATTATTCAAGACTTTGTATACGAGGAGAAGGAGTTTAAACTCACTTCTGAATCTGACAGGGAGCCACTGAAGAGAAGCCAATATGGGAAAAATATGCTTTATCTTTCTAGTGCCTGTCAGTACTCTGGCTGTGGCAGTTTTTTTTTTTTTTTGATCAACTGGAGGCTTTTCAGGCTTTTAGGACTGATAAGAAGGAATTACAGATTAGCTTTTCAGCATCACTCTGAAGCAGGATGTTTCTCCTTTTAGCAATATGGCACAGATGACCGAAGGCGGCCCTACATGTTTGTTTAATGTGCATGTTTAAGGACATATGAATGATTCCTCACAGGAATCATGAGTAATGCCAGCCAGAGTGAGTATCTGGCTAGAAACATGACCACAGCCACAAGCAGCATGATATAGAACATTCATATTATTTTACACAATGTATTAAACAATTCTTACAATCTGAAACAAATAACAGCTTTTAGTTTAGGTCCTTGTACCCTATGCCGATATTAACTTTTAAAACGTCCTTACTATCTCCTCACTACTGTGATTTCAAACTGAAATTGGCCCACACAAACAGGCATGTACACACACATCTATCTTCCTCCTGAAATGTCAGGGGAGTCAGTACTAATAGGTGTTTTCATCACAGCAGCACAGTCGTTGCTGTTTGCCTCCAGGAGACAAATCTCTTTAAGATCTCGCTGCCTCCTCAACATGCATTTGTTTCCCCCGTCTTCCACATTTTAATGCCTTGGGCGCTCTCAAGTCACAGAACATATTAAAAGTTATGATAAGAAGTTTATTTCATTTACCCTCTATCTCGCCGTTACCGCTTGCATCCCTTGCCCTGAAACAAACTGAACTCGTACTCGCTTCTCGGCTCTAAAAGCAGTTTTTCTCCTCATCCGTCGCGCTCGCCGTTTCCCGCTGACTCTTCGGCTTATTCGCTTTGCATGAACACATCAATCAGAGCAGTTTGTTTACGAAATCATCTTTTAGAGGCTTTGTTTTGAGCAAACATGGTTTGGCACATTGTGAACCGCCGCCTTGTAGTACAATTGTTCGACACGAGCGAGAAGCACTCAGCGTGTCTCCTGGCTGCTCGGTCGGAGAGGAGGCAGTGTTTGAAAGAGATTTTGACAAGATCAAATGTGAGAGGTTCCTCGCCACTAAACTCTTGTTGCCTCCCGGTGAACATTTTGAAGCAGACGTGAGATCCTGCTAAGTCATGCAGCTTTTTGAATGTTCACCTCAGTTTAATATAAGGGAGAAGATCAAGAAGATTACGTTTTATAAGAGTGGCATTATTTTTTGCTACCTGGAGTCGTGGTGGGTGCCAATTTAGACGTCCCCCACTGTGTGCTGTCTCTGCAGTCGCACCCAAAACGACTCAGTGAGTCGATGCTATCTGAATGGTTTGAAGTTAAGCAGCACATTAAGATGCCGTCAGAGTAAAAATAACAGTGGATTACATATGGCAGCCAGTCAACTTGTGTTTCCAATGACAACAGCTCCATTTTCCCTTGTTGGTTATCCTTTCACCTCTCCCAACTCTTTCCTTTCTTTTTGTTTTCTTTCCTTTGTCTTCCTGTGATTTCCTTTCTTCTTCTCTTCCTTCGCTCTCCTTCCATTTTATATTAATTTGTTTCCTTTCATTTCCTTTCATCTTCTTTTTCTTTCTTACCTCCTTTCCTTTCATTTTCTGTACAGTACTTTCAATTAGTTTATTTTCTTATGTTTCTTTTCTTTTCTCCTTCCTTTCATGTTCTTCCTTTCCTTTTTCTACTTTCTTTTCCTGTAATCTGCTTTTTTATCGATTTCCTTGCTTTTCATTTCCT
>VUQK01031375.1:17909-39649 GCA_015106715.1 Bujurquina vittata
AAAAAATTTAAAAAATTTAAAAAAAAAAAAACAAAAAAAAAATAAAAAAAAATTAAAAAAAAATAACCCCCCACAAAAAAAAAAAAAAAAAAAAAATAAAAAAAAAAAAAAAAAAAATATATATATATATATATATACACACACACACACACACACACACACACACACACACTCTGTATATCTGGAGTGGAGCTGGAGAGAAATGAGCTTGTATGGCTTGAGGAAACATTAGCCTGCCAACTTCACAGACCTGTGGTCAGGTTTTAACACAGAATGAGTGGCATTAAATAGAGATGATAGTTCTGGTTATGCTGCATCAGTTTTAATCTATTACTGTTCATTATGAGCCTGACAAAGTTACAGTGCAATGCTAAATGATGTGAAGTGTTCCTTTGGTCCAGGTGGTGATGAAGTATACGCAGAAGCTTTTATGTGCCAGTCATCCTGAATTAAACTGCCAGTAGGAAGAGTTTCTAATGTTAATGCTGTCATTCCTCAGTGCTGCTATAATTTTGATAATGCAGGGTGCATTTATGTTGAAATAGTGTGAGCTCCCTTGCCACTCTTGTGGATTTTTCTTTCATGCCCTGCATGTGTGTAACTCCTCCTATCCATCCATCCATCCATCCATCCATCCATCCATCCGTCCGTCCATCCATCCATCCATCCGTCCATCCATCCATCCATCCATCCGTCCGTCCGTCCATCCATCCATCCGTCCGTCCGTCCGTCCGTCCATCCATCCATCCATCCGTCCATCCATCCATCCATCCGTCCATCCATCCATCCATCCATCCGTCCGTCCGTCCATCCATCCATCCGTCCGTCCGTCCGTCCGTCCATCCATCCATCCATCCGTCCATCCATCCATCCGTCTGTCTGGTTCTCAGCTCCTGGCAACTGCTGGCCCCTCAGTGCCCTTAGGTAAACACAGCTGCTACCCTGCATCTGCAGACAGGAGTCTGGTCTGCTGATAAGATTTAATCAGCTCCACTTAAAATGTTCTTTCTACCAAGCTCGACAGGACCTGAGTGATTCTCAATTATCTAGGAATGGACCAAATGAGATTTGAGCTTTCTAAAGAAATATTTTAGATCCTATATTTTAGATTAAAGGATTCACGTCCACCTACCAAAACATCACAGTGCCCATGTGGGATTCAGGTGACTTCAGTTACCTGTGGCTCATGCAGGAATTGCCTCCCTAACCAGTACTTGACAGCATCCTTCTTGGGAGATTTAATTTTCTTCGACCTTCTCTCAACGTAACGTTTTCCCTCTTGTTGTCAAAGTGGTTGTTATTATGTTCTGGTAAAGAATTAGACTACATGAATAAATTGCTCCTGAAAGGACCTCCAAAGAAAGAAAGAACACCAGGATGCCGGCTTAACTCGGAAAATCAATCAATTTATGAGGAGTTTGATGAGTGTTGATCCTGAGGCTATACCCTCACTTTGGTTAATTACCAAAGCATTTAAAAGACAGAGGAGGCTGTCACAATCTACAGACTGCAGACGTGAACACGAATATGGAGATCTTCGAGCGGTAGTTTAGGTCTGGTCCTTTCTAACTGCCTCAATAGAGTTATAAAATCACAGCTGCAAATTATTGTCTTGGAGACAGCTTCTCTCAATCTACGAAGAGCTTCCTGTTAAATGACAGTAAAATACTGGCATCGAATATTTCACTGTTTGTGCTGTAATGCAAACAACAGACTGTTCCTGTGGTACAGAGCTGCATACGACAACAGGCTTTTCAATACTGTCAGCTGCTGTGTAGCAATTTTACTGCTATTTGAGTGTTACTGCTATAACTTCTATAAGCAGCTTATTGCAGTAAAATAGGACCCTGAAGTCAGTTTATTGTCTTTCATTGAGCATAATAAGATTTCACCTTTGTGGCAAATTCCATAAACATTCGCAACATTTCACAAACTGTATTTGCAGAAAACGGTACATTAACATTCAAAATGTACTTTTTTTGGTTTTACAGTAAACTGATGAGAGGGGGAAGTATGTGGAAGAAATCATTAGAGGGGGATGAGGGTTGATGTAGGAGGACTACAGATTGGCTGCCAAGGCCTCGGTCCTTGATTGCGGCCTGCTCGTTAAAGAAGTGGAACTCGTTTCCAGCCACTTACTTCCCCAAGACGTGTTGATTGAATGGGATTGAAGTAGCGATTCCTGTCTAACCTAAATACAAGACCATTCCTCTCAAAAGACGGACCTCCATCGTGAATTGAGTTTCTTTGTTTTTTGATTGGTCAGTCCCAGTGTATCCGCTCCTGGTGCATTGACCATGTACTGACCCATAGATAGAAAAGATTTCAGAGATTTACAGAAGACTTACAATCAATATGGAAATCTGTAAGTCCTGTCACTAGGTCCAAGCCAGTTTTCCTGGAAAGCAAGCTTCCAACAAAGTCTTTGTTCCTCTTTTTCCATTTTCTCTTCCTGCTGCATATTTCATGGAGCTGACTATGGCACATGTTTGAAGCATGAAGAAAAAGTAACATTTGTCTGGACTAACAACATTTTCCCAAAAACATGTAGCCAAGGAAAACCACTGACTGGAGATTCATCTGTGAATTTCAAAGATTAGGCAAACAAATTGAGGGAGACATTAAACATTCATCGCAGGCTTCCCCAGTTCACTGCGCAAACAAATCGGATTAAAGCGTTAGAGTGAAGCTTTTTAGTGGATTGAAACCTGATAAGATGAGCAGTCAAAGGAGATCTGTGCAGGTGGTGATGTTGGGAGTATAATCACAGCTTACTTGGGTAGTTGTGTTTCTCTGTTGAGCTTAGTGTGAGTACTGTGTGGCTTGTGTGTCTAAGTACCCATTTCTACTGGAACTGTTACACCATCATGTATGTTTGTTTGCTTCATGCGCTCAGCTACCATCCACAGCTCAACTGAAGTTTTCTACAGCTTGCTCGGAAGACAAGAGTATTTCATTTTTTGGGCTAAATTGTTGGTAATTGTTGGGTAGATCCAATTTGAGCGATGCAGATGTGACTGGAAAGGTTCAGCGTGGAAAACTAACGTGCAATTACTGCAGTATTATGAGGCGTAATCACTGCGCTTGTGGCTCACTGGTAGCCCGCTGGCTTGTTTTTCATTGCCATCCCTCTTTTTCAGTATCTCATCTGATTAAATTACAGCTGGGCGGTGTTCAGTTGAGGAAATGAAGCCGTGTGTTTTGTGAGTTTATCTCTGAGTCGGTGCATAACCCCTTTACTTGTGCTGTTTGTTTGATCTCATGTGATTCTGTGAGGAAAAGCCAATCAGGAAAAACAAGCTGCATTTGTATACTTGATTGCATGTGAGTGTGTGTGTGTTATCTTGTCGTCTTCATGCGGCCATCAGGTCTCAACCCTCTTGACGGCTGACTCGAGCCCGTGAATCGTGATTTCCCTGTCGGTTAATCAGATCAGAGTCCCGTGGTCTGCTCTGCGGGGATCAACCAATCAAACTGCGCCGTGGAAATGGCTCAGCACATAAATGCACTGCTTTCTCTTTTTACTTTAAAAACAATAACAGGCTTTCTCTTGAGAAACATACAGTAGCTGTGTGAGAAGCCAATCCCAGCTCTCTTTGTTGGTTTATAGTTGTGCGTAAAATAAAGCTAATGGATATGAGCACGTTATTCTGCCGAAAGCTGAACGAGTAGTTCAACAATTTGTAATTTTATGATCACAACATTGGACGCATAAGCAAAAGATCAGAGTTTAAATCTGTGCAGCAGAGGCTGAGAGAGAGTCTGATTGTTTTTAATGTCCTGTAAAAGTCAGTATCCAAAAAAATGTTGGTCTTTCGATTTTAATTATTGCAAGCATTTATTGCACCCATAATCCTAAAATTACTGATGTTAACATTCAGTGGAGCCACTCCAGGATAGTCGCATGCACGCCACATGTGCCGTGGCTGCCAGTCGTGAGTACAGTAATGTTACAGTACACTGCATTTTCATTCTTTGGCCATCCCATTTGAATACTTGGGAATTCCAGTTTATTGGTTTATTTTCAAATCACATAAATCCATATTTTATTCATAGTAGAAAACATGAACTGTTCCTGAGCCAAGTCAGTGATTTTCATGGCACACAGAGATTCCTCCAGATTCTCTGAACCTTTTGATGATGATATCCACTTTCGATGATGAGATGTTCAAAGTCTTCACAATTTTATAATGATGAACATTATTCTGAAGTTGTAGCATGCAGTTTTTTTTGGGCAGATTGGTGAACCTCTGCCCATCTTGACTTCTGAGAAACTCCGCCTCTCTAAGATGCTCTTTTTTATTTTAATCCTGGCCTGTTGCCAGTTCACCTAATTAGTTGCAAAAGGTTCCTCCAGCGGTTTCTTTTTAGCAATTTACTTTTCCAGCCTTTCTTGCCCCCCCCCCCAAAAAAATGTGCTGCTGCTATCAAATTCAAAATGAGATGATATTTTTCATGAGAGGTTTGCAAGTGGTTGCATTCTGCTTTTGCGTTTGTATTCTGCTTTTTTTTTAAATATATTCTTAGGGACATACTACTAATTACATTTCTGTTGTAGAAAATGAGCGTGCATCTGGCAGGACGTAGGTAATCTAAATGTAAATGAGATTTGTTTCTTCTGCAGTAGGTCTTTTTAGGGACCAACTGAACCAAAAATGAAACAGTAAAATATTAGCAAAGTCAGACTCTCTCTTCAGTTTTTTATACAATAACTGAAAAATATGCTCAGGTGACTGATTCAGCCATCGAAGAATATACCAATTCTTTGCTTGGAGAACTTCTAGAGTTGCTTTCACAGTGCACTTTGGGTCATTATCCATTGTAACGCTCTGACCAATCAGCTCTGCAGCATTTGCACTGACATGTCTTTGGACTTGACATTGACAGTTCCAGTGAACAGCTACAGTACCAAATACAAGTTCAACACTTGGAGTCAACTCTGAACCATTTATCTGCTTCATTTGTCATAGAATAACTCAGGAACACCTGGCCATGAAACTACCTGTCAGTTAACTGTCCAATTAGTTTTGAGCCTCTGAAAATGGGAGCTGTGATTCCTGTAATGCTCAAGCAGTTCATGCAAGACTTTTGTTTAACCTTGAATTAAAGCTGATAGTCTGAACTTCAATCTCATATTGATTGGTTTAAAGTGGTGTACAGAGGTAAAAATACTAAAAAAGTTCCATAGTACAAAAACATATAGACCTAAATATATGTCCACATGCATGACAAGCTCCTTGCTTCCCTTATGCATGCTTAATTTGAGTTTTTTTATATGAAATTAAATTGAAGCTCTCGTTCACTTGTAGTGAATATTAGACACAGTTGCATATAATGTGTTTTAATTATTAGTTGCTTACAGATCCAAGTTATCATTAGTACAAGGCTGTCAGTTTTAAAGCCCTAATCATGGTTTTTTTAAGGACGGTGTATGGAGACGGAGCTGAGGTGGTGTTTAACAAAGCATCCAAAACCCAATTACCCAAAACTCTGAAAATGTCTAGCTGAATAACAAACCTTCATAAAATAAATGCAGAGCTTGTTGAGACACTTCCGGAAAGGATGTAGGTGTTACACTGAGCCGTAGTGCATGATTTATTTAAACATTACGAGCCATGGAAAGTTGTGTTTTTGATTGCTTCACACTGCTGTGAGAATTGCCTCCAATCTCTTTTTTTAAAAAAAGATGCAAAGTGGTATCTTTCATGAAAATGTGGACAAATAGATGAAAGTTAAAAAGTCTCTTGCAGCGTCTCAGATTTGAAAAGACTCACAGCTGATGATAACGGCCTCCAAAGAGGCCTGACAGGCACCCATTAAAAGGTAGGCTTAAGTGTGTTTGTGTGTCAGCAGGAGCCTCCTTTATAGAGTCTGCTGTCAAACAGCTAAAGGAGATGTTCACTGGTCCAAAGTCCTCCCACACACAGCTGCTCCAAAATACTCAGTCTGTGTGTGTCAGCTCATATGTGCAGGCTCATGCATCCTTGTTTGTAATATGTTTGCATTTTCTCCTTGTGTTTGCACAGTCGCTCGTGTATCCCGACATCACCTGTTTGTGTGTCCGTGTGTGCTCGGACTTATTTGTCTGATCCGTTAGCGCTCTGCATGTCTCCCCCTTTATCCCAGAGCTCCATGCCTGTCCAGCCATTCTCTCATCCTATTAAGACTTCTCCTCCCGAAGGAACCGCTTTGCCTGCGTGTGTTGGAAATCGCAGTCTGGCTCCGCTGATGAGCCAAGTAGGACTCCATGTGGCCAAAGCCAAATTCAGATATTTGTTCCATCCCACAGTGAGAGATCCACCATCTGAAAGAGGAAAATGGCACTCAGAAAATAAGGCAAATTTGTTTGTTTTTCCAGCACATTCAAGAGCAACTGTGGGGGCTTCCACAGAGGGTTAAACCTACAGTATGCCTTCCAGACTCATTATGTTAATTTAAACACTAAATCATCAGCATATTATGGACATCTAACAGTGGCAAACCGAGTGAGTTCCCTGCATGTAAAATTTGGTGGCATTTTTTTTTTATGAGATTTCTTTAATGAATATTCAGAAACTGCCTATCTGCTGGGATTCTCCGCACATAGCCATCTCCAGGGTTTACAGAGGATGGTCTGAAAAGGGGACAATGTCCAGTGAGCAGCAGTCAAAACAGACTTGTTGATACCAGAGGTCAGAGGAAATGGCTAAACTGCTGTGAGCTAACTGAAAGGCAATAGCAACTCAAAAGCACTCATTGCATTGAAGGTATGCAGAAGGGCATCTCTGAAACACAATAACACATTGAATCTTGAAGCAGATAGGCTACGGCAGCAGAAGACCACACCGGGTGCCACTCCTGTCAGATACGAGTATACAGGAAACTCATGCTATATGCTCACCGAAATTGGACAATAGAAAACTGGAAAAACATTGCTTTGTTTGATGAGTCTTGATTTCTGCTGTGGCTTGCAGATAGTAAAGTAAGAATTTGGAGTAAACGAGATGAATCCATCCCATAGGGATCCATCCTGGCTTGTATCAATGGCTGATGTAATGCTGTGGGGGATAGGGTACACTTTGGGCCCCTTTGTACCAGCTAAGCATTGTTGAAACTTCACAACCTACCTGAGTACAGATTCTGACCATGTCTATCTTTTTAGGACAACAGTGTATCCATCTTCTGATGGCAGCTTCCAGCAGGCTAAAGCACTATGTCACAAAGCTCAAATTGACGTGTTTCTTGAACATGAAAGTGAGTTTGCCGTATTCATTTAGAGTTACCAGATCTCAGTCCAATTTGGCACGTTTGGGATGTGGTGGAACAGGAGATTCCCAAGTTCACAATTAGCTTCTTATATTTTATTATCCCACTCTCACAGGGGGAATAAATGCTTCTTAATTGTTTTAGCATTCCATGTCAGGACTATAAATTAAATCTTTATGAAGTTTTATAGCATCTGGGGTCAACCATCCTGACGGTGCCCAAGAGACATGAATAAGAGAGTGCAGACGGTGGAGTGGGTGGAGACGAGTGTCGCAAAAGTAAAATAGAAGGCTTAAAGATGGTAGTGAGACTTGCTATGGTGTATGGTATAGAGACAGTGGTACTAACAAAAGACAGGAGGCTGAGCTGGGTCAGAGGGGTAGATTTTCCCTGGGAGTGACAAGGATGGACAGGATTGGAAATGAATGGATTGGTGGGGCAGTTCAGGTTGAGCAGTTTGGAAACAAAGTTAGAAAGAAAAAGTTGTACAGAGGCGGGATAGTGCATACACTGGACAAAGGATGTTGAATATGGACTATTGTACTTTGTTATTATCAAGCTGTCCTAAAACCTGACCATGGAAAAGCGTTCAGCTGATCCAACAATGCTGCAGCTAGAGTACTGATGGCTAGAAAGAGAGAGCATATTTCTTGGCCTTGAAACTTTCCTTTTTGAACAAGCTTCTAGTTAAGGCTGGATCAGGTGATCCTGAACCCTCTCTTATATACCCTGTTACATGTATAGGCCTAGGCTGCTGGGGGGGTTCCCATGATGCACTGTTACTTCTTCACTCAACACCGCTCTGCATTCACTCATTAGTTATTATTAATCTCTGGCTCTTTTCCACAGTGTTTCTTTTGTCCTGTCTCCCTGCCCTCACCCACCAACCAGTTGTGGAAGATGGCTGACCTCCCTGAGCCTGGTTGTGCTGCAGGTTTCTTCCTCTTTAAAGGGAGTTTTTCCTTCCCACTGTCACCAGCTGCTTGCCATATTTATTCTACTGGATACTAGATGGGCACTTTAACATAGGAGTCTATGGTGGTCACTTTAGGATTTGCACATTCACAATTGGCTTAATTTTTCAGGCCTGGAGGTTTTTGTTGAGTTTTTATGCTGATGTCAGCCTGTGACATAGAGTCTCAGCCCTGTTTTTCTCATAGTGGGTATCTTATTTGGAAATTAAACTCTTATTAAGACACATGTATGGCGTGCAGCTAGGGTGTGCTGAGTTGAAAATTTATTTCTGTTGTACTTCTGCTTTTGTCTCCAGATGGCCCGGTGATCTGGCGGATGCTGACCTACCCCCCGACCCGGCGAGCCCTCATGGTGGGCTGTGGTCTTCAGATGTTCCAGCAGCTTTCAGGGATCAACACAGTCATGTGAGTGGAAACACCACCATATATTTCACTCGGTTCTATAGCACAAGTCTAATTTATTCTTCTTGTAATGCTTCTTGTAATGCCAGAACAACAGACTTGTAAAATTACACAGAGCCAGAGCTAATTAAAGTCACCCAGAACAACTTTGCATTGATTTTCAGTTACCCTTACCTTTAAGGGCTATTGATGCGTGCCCTATAGCCTTATAAAGCCAGTCTGTCATTGTAGGGGTCAAGGGTTCAGGTTTTTCCTTCAATTTGTCAGCAATCTGTAAACACCCAATTTAGAGGCTCTTTCATGTGTAGTCCTTGAGGCTGTGTCCATGTGTCATCTCCTTTTCAAAAGCTTGAACAGCAGAGCCATTATTATTTCTACATCGCATTGGCACTGAAAGGGACAGTTCAAGTGTGTTTTTATCTCTTTCACCCTCAGAGTTAATCAGAACAATAACGATACATGACACAGATTCCGCGTGTCACATGCCCTCCCATTCAACACCCGAGACGTAGACGGATGCGTTCGGTTCAGCAGCACAGTATTAAATCTCAAAACATTTCTTTCATCTGTCATTTCGCATCATACACTGGGGAGCGAAAGGCCTCATTGCATTACTGCCCACTTGCCTGCGAAGGGATGGACCACCTTATTCTTTTCATCTGAGCAGATTGTGTCATCAGTCTCTGTCTCGCCTCCCCTTAGAGATGAACTATATTGCAGGGCTCTGTAAACAATCTGTGGCTATGTGCTGTTGCTTAGCAACCACCGGAGGTGAGAGCAGCAGGATAAGTGTACTTGTACGGGGCGTGTTTGCACAAATGTGACTTAATGAACAAAATGTGACACTATGAGGTCTGTGCATGTGCACCTGCGTAGCGTGCATGCGTGCGCTCGCGTGGATGTGTGCATGTCTCTGGGGACGCGTGAGACTTCAGGTATGGCCTTGCGTGCTTCGATCTTGAGAACTGAATGGAGAGAAACTTGAGGCAAAAGGATGATAACAAAGCAGAGGTGAAACTCTGGATGTCTTTAAGCACTTGCTTCCGTCTCTCTCGCCGAATATCTGTCTGTTGAGTGTCGGCCTCTCTTAATGTATATTTATCTTCATCCCTGTCACCAACCCTATGAAGAGCAGAGGAGACAAACTTAATCTGTCATAGCTCTGTCCCTATCCACCTTTCTGTCTCCCTGATTTATGTATCTGCCAATCTTCCGGTCTTCCTGAAAAGGTCTACCTAGTAGTTTATCTGTGACCCATTTGCAGCGAGCACTCTTACGCGTTCAGTCACGATTTGTGCCAAGATGTGTTGTGTTTACAGATGGCATTAAAGTGCGCTTTCCTGTCTGCAAATTGAAATGCGATTGCCTTTTCATTTGCAAAAATAAGTACTGTGGCTCACCGTGGTGATAATGACATCATTCAAAATTGACATTAAAGACCTCACACTGGCGACAATCAATTTTTTGACCCCAGTGTCTCCACTTCAGAAAACTCAAGGGTTATTGTAACTCAAAGTTTCTGATATCAGCTAAGAGCCCTAATTATGATGAGGAAAACTAAGATTTCTTTAGAAAGCTGCCATATTAAATAATGCATGGATAAACAGGCAAGAGTGGATGCCTTAGCCAACGTTTATTGAATGTAACATTTGCAAATGAACTGGTAAATTTGTAACTGCAAACACACAAATAACTTGTTGTCTTATGACATTGCTATTAAATTGTGTCTGTGGACCTCTTTCCCATTAATCCAGGATGTGTTCATTCCAGATTTATGTGTGAATAAGGCAACAATAAATCATTTGGTCAGCATGTGTGATTGTGGTTTTGTTTTCAAGATATTGAACTGTGGTATATAAATTTAAAGCTGTCTTACCAAAAGGAAGTTATTATTTCAGTACCTGTCTCTCTAATGTCTCTATAGAGTTTCAAAACCACATAAGACAAAGGCATGGTTGTAATACGTGTCAGAATGGTTTTACCCCTGCTGTCATGGATAACATGGAGGTTACACACTGAGCAGGTCTCCAGTCCTTCACAGAGAGACAGACAGCCGCATAGTTTCACCCCCAGAGCTCATTTGGAACCAGCAGTTAACCGAGCATGCATGTCTCTGTGCCTTTCCACCAGGAGGTCCACGCAGGAACCTTCTTCTAAACTAGAATACTAATCAAAATGCAGATATTGTAGACTTTAAATGTACAAGTAAATCGATAATCAGCTTTTAAGGCCATTGTAAGTATATTATATTTAATGGTATATTAGTACCTTTGGTGAGAACTGCATCCTGATTGTGGACTCAAAAAAGTCACATTACAGCATAAAAAGCAGTTAATAGTTATCACCTGATAACCTCATATACTAGGCCGAAAGAATAAAATATGAATCTGGATGACCGATATTAGGTCATAGAAACAATCTGCCTGCTGGCTGGAATTCTGAGGTGATTGATAAAAATCTCTGAGGGTGGCTGGTTGATGTGAGCAAAGACCACATCAGACAGAAATACAGAAAAAAACTGAACGGGACAGACTACAGCTGTTGCCATGACAATAGTCATCTTTCAGCGATGAATATAATGTAAAGATATAAAATATTAAAAACTATATCTAATCTATAAAATTGCTTCATTGTTTGCCCCTCTTTCACCATACAGAGCTCGGGCTGCTTTAACCCTTTAACATTCCTGGATTATTTTGGGCAAAAGCGCCTAAAAATCGAATAAACTTTTTAACTTAGAGCTGTTCCTAAACCCCTAGCACTATGTGAAAAAGCTTGGGCATTTTGTAAAGGTGACATTCTGTATTTTCATAGGGATTACTTAGAACCTGCACTGTATGTTGAGTCATTGCTAGCCCTTCCTGTCACTCATCATGTGTGCTGTGTACTTTACTAGCTTGCCTGTCTACAGCCTGCCTTTTTGTCAACCTGCAGTGAAGCTGCCAGGCTAGCCCCATTAGCCGGTGAGACATAAAGAAGGTCTGAGGAGCCAGTAAATCAGCCAGGCTTAGGAACAAGCTCCTCTCCCTGTCCCCAGCTGCTTTTTCTGATTAAACCACCAGGCCGGCACAGAGTAAGAAGGAAAAGGGCAATGAGACAGTCTGGCAGACAGGCCAAAAAAAAAAGAGCGAAAGAAGAAAGAAAGAAAGAAAAATCCAGACCAAACTAGAAAAGCACATATTGGCTGCCAGTTCTAGCAGTGCTCTCTCACACACTCATTAGGAACTTGACAGGAACGGATTGACAGAGTTCACTTTTTTCCCCGCTCTCTCTCACCAAGTCACATATGTTCACACAGAGGGGACATTTGAGTCCCTATTAGCACATTCTCCCACCAAAAGCCTGCCCCTCCCAGCAGCCTTGGAGGAAAGTGTAACATAAAGTGAGCCCTTCTGGTCTTTATCAAAAGCATTCAGGCAAAGATTGACTGAAACTGGAACCGACCGGCCATTTCAACCAATAACATCTTGATGAACTGTCAGAGTCCTGTTTGTTAGTTCATCAAACTGTCAGTTAGCACATTTCTTGCTGATTTGCCCTTTCATATCTAACATATTTATGGAGATTGGTGCTGCCTCTGGGCATATCTGCATAGCTAATCCGCAGTCTGTCAAATACAGGTACAAACTTCACACGATCTCTCAGTCTACAGTAACAGCAGTGAATGCAGTCAGTCAGCTTTGGCTCAGTGTGTCTCAGTTTTCTATATTTTGTTTAGGGATGCTCATATAATAGTTTTGCATTGTTTAGTTATTGAAGGCTGCCATAAAGAAAGCATAGTTACAAAGGGCATATAAAGAGGAGCAGAGGTGCAGTGGAGGGAAGTCAGAGTCAGAGAAAGCTGGAGAAACAGTGGTCAAATGTCCTTTCAGCTTTGTCCATACACACACACACACACACACACACACACACTTAAATGCATTGATTAACAGCACCTACAGTAACTCCCTCAGCGATGCTGTTAAATGACTTTCTGCAGTGATTCTATGTAGAGCCTACAATGTACCCTACACATGCGGCCATCGCCGGCATTTATACCTTTGCAGGCAGTGCCAATGTGTAGCTTCATTTCTAGGTAGGTGCACGTCACATTACACAGAAGTATAAATTCACTGTTACACCTGCACACACAATAAACTCGGCGCAGGTCAGCATCACACCCTTGAATGCTAATTAGCGCTTTGTTCTGTCTAATGACTTCCGTTTATGCAAGCAAACGTAAATGAGCTTCATCCAAACTCTCGGTTGACTAGTGAAATTCCAGCAAAACACAAAGCCACAAGCACACACAGCTGCACTGCAGGACAGGATTTTATAAAGATGTGCATTAAATTTTCAGAAACTAAATAACGTGAGTAGAATTGCTTTATGTCTGTCTTAGGTCTATCATTAAGTACAAATCCAGTCACAAACATGTCTGGTTATTCACGGCCTGCTCTTAGTGTATCAACACACTTGTGGCATGTTGGTGTGATACTTTTAGTTCGTTTTGTACAGATTCTCTGATTTAGAATAAATAAATAGAAATATTTTCCTCTCCTGTTCCATCTTTTCCCATCTTTTCAGATTACTTGCGACTCTCAAAGAAATGTAACTCAGTTTAACTAATTCCTCTCTTTAGTGCTACCCAGATATTGAAGACGAACCCCACGAATACTTACGCGTGCATTAGTGGAAATCAGTAACAAGAAAGGAAAACAGATGTGTGTTAATGGCTTAACAATAGGCGTCCAAGTGGCAGTTAATGGCTAAATCCACTTTTTAAATACAGTCCATTGAAAGAGTCATTAAGTATATTTTTAATGCAAAGATCCCCAGGGGAAAAAACAAGCAAAAAAAGGCATGAAACACGTGCAGATATACATGATTATAGGATCCCTATACCAGCTCAGTGGGGTAGGGTACTGCTTTTTAAGAGTGACCAGCAGCTGCTTTTAACCCAGTTTACAGATCACTAGATTTAGCTTGTGTTAACGTAGCTGTAGATGTTTTTTTAATTTATGTATTAAGAACAAAAGTCTGCAATTATGCTAGCAGCTTGGTGTGGGTGTACTTGGATACAGTACATCCCAGATGCATCTCAGGCTAAAAGAAAGCACGATATTGAACGATGTAGAATGCTTTTTAACACGTAATAAGAGGTAACTGAATAATTCAGTAATATTCCTGTAAAAATACTAAACTACCATGAGCCATATATATATATATATATATATATATATATATATATATATATATATATATATATATAACTGGCCATGTGTATGCAGCAAGACTGTAGATATGGTCCCACATGTACCATTATTATTTCACAGAAGCTTGATTTGAGCTCATGTGTCAGATACTCTACCTCATCTTTCTCGTTGCCATATGAATAACCGCCTCTCCTTCACACTCACTCACACACACACACATTCAGAAACCCATGCCTGTCAGAGAAACCTGCGTGATGATGTAAATGTATTTATCAATAATACATCTCTCAGGAAAAAAGAAGCTGGATGGATGGTTGTGTGGATTACCTCGGCAACATGCATTCTGCAGGGGATTTTCTTTATAACTACCCTTTCTTTTTACGTATCTACCTTTCCATCACTGTTGTTTAGCTATAAACGCAGAACAATGTGGTTCCGCAGTTGCTCAAATTAGATATCATCTTTATCCATTAGCTGGTGGGTCATTTCAATTGAATTAGCCTCATAATCTTGCATGTAAAGGTCACTGTGGACTGGTGGGGAGTGTGTGTGTGTGTGTGTGTGTGTGTGTGTGTGTGGGTCAGTGTTGGTCAGCAAAGTCTGTTAAAAAAGGAGAAGATCATACAAACTGGGCTGGAGAGTAGAAGAAAAGCAGGGAAGAGGAAGGAAGAAGAAGAGGGCAGAGGGAGCTCTGACATTGATGGTGATGAGGTGGAGGAAGGCGCGCAGGGGGATCAAGGCAGATGACAGCAGAGGAAGTGTAAGATTTATGAAGGAAGACAGGGAAAGGGGACAAGAAATATTGAGCCGTAGATGAAAAGCCCCGTGTTCTTTTATTCTGTTTTTTGTTGTTGTTGTTTCTTTGCTACATTTTATAACAATCACTTCGGTTTTTGTTCTTGGTCGAGGTTTCGCAAAAAGTAGCATCAAGTACTTTGAACTGAGGAAAACCTAATGCCAGTGACTGCATGCATACAAAAAGGGGTAGTTTGATGCAGAAATAGAATCATGTGTGTAATAAACCCATGAAAAAAATGCTTTGGGTGGTATTATTGGCTAGTTGAAAGTGCAGATTGTATAATGCAAACGCAGCAACCTTTCCCTAAAAGCATTTGTGTGACATGTTTCCCTGTCTGGGTTTATTTGCTACAGTCAGCGTCTTGGTGCCTGCTTGCACGTTTAAGGCCAATCTGATGGTGTGAAATTTCATCAGTTCTGGCAAACAAGAAAATAAATGTTGGAAAGTCCAGAAGTGACAATTTATTCCCAACACCGTAATCACATTTCCTTCACCCGGCACTACAATACTGGTTAATGGTCACAAAGTCACCAAGTAGAGCAAAGCCTCAAGGTCCAGCTAAAGCAGCTAAAGATTTATACCAAAGTACCACAGTCTCAGTATGCTTGGTGTACCAGCACATGAACAAGTTCTCCACCTGCTGGATGTTCTAGTTAGAATGTCCCTCTAGCTTACAATGGAGCAGAGCAACAAGGACAGTGGAGTTGGGGTTAATTCAACTTTGGGCCTTAATTGACATCAAGGACGAGCTGGCTACCAGTGACAAAACTTTTCCAAATATGAGCAACGGAATTGCCCTCTCGTACTCAGTCACAATTGTTCTCTTGGACACATGAAAAAATAAAAAGAATAAATTTTAGAATCTTCAGTTAAGGATGCAGTTGCATAAAAAAATCCCACAAATGTAACTAGAGAACCAGCATTGTGGTATTAAATTGAGCAATTATATGAATACATGTAACCTGAGTGTGTGCTGTCAGGTTGCCAAGTATTCATTTTGTTGCTGAAACGTGCCAGTTGGCCTACGCAGATGGTCCCACAGATAAATGTCACGGTGGAAATGTCACGAAAACCCAGTTTTATGTGGTCACTCTGCTGGCAGGCCCACGAGGAGCTGGCAGAGCTTGCTCCGTTGTACAGTACCAAGAAGCCACACTAAAAACACTGGGTTGTTTTTGCCTGTGTTTGCATGTTTTCAAGCATTCGTAAGCAGTTTAATCATGCCAACATCTTCTGCCTCCCACCGAGACGCAGCCAGACCTTTTTAATGAGAAATATTCTAATTTTGTTTCTAATCAACTGCATAGAGAAACACATCACACTCGCATGCTCCTCACAGCGGGATGACACGTATGCTTAGTCTGTAGTTGGAGTGGTGTTTACAGTATCTACATACATATATTTAAACAATTTAAAGCAGGCTGAAAGACCAGCGCTTACTATACTCATCTCACAAACTCGATTCTGTACGAGCTGTGCTTTTGGCAGTGTTTTTATTGTGTTAGAAAAGGGAATGTCACACCTTTATCGCTCACATTGGTGAATGAAATTTAGTATCCTCACACATCCTGCAGTCAGAATGGATATTGAAAACACCTGTGGCCTTATTCATGGTCTCTACAGTTATTTGTTTTACAGATGGAATTACATTTGCTCACATATAGCCAAAATATGGCCAACTGCTAAGTGCATATGGTGTTCAGCTATCCTTTGAGCCAAACTAGGAATGTCTCCAGCACCAATACGATGCCTTTACAAAAAGGCTGAAATCACGATTGTAATCGGCTTTTTGTGTCGCCTGCCGAGAGGCAAGGAGACAAGGATCACTCTTCCATCTGTCTGGCCGTCTGTCATGCTTTCTGTATCTCAGTAACCGTGAAAGATATTGACTTCAAACTTGGAGGCTAGATGCGCATTGAAGAGTGCAACTGCAGAGCACAAGGGCCATAACCCTGCCTCTTCTTATACCAGAGTTATTTAATCGCTATCAACAATCTTGCCATCATTCATGCGCCTCTCAGCTATCTCATCCCTGCATTTCCTGTGTCAGATATCTTAATCAATATTGAATGGAATAAACTTCACGTATAAAATTCATGTATAAAAGACAGTTCTAAGCGGTACCCGTTGAAGAACAGTTATTTACTGTAAAAATCTATTTGTAAATATTAAGCTCAACACTTAATCACTTACTTTCATATACATGGATATACTTTCTGACAAGACTTTGAGTAGGTGACACATATGTTCTTTGGAACATCTTGTTTTGTTTTTTTTGTTGTTATTGTTGTTCTGTTTGGTTTTTTTAATATCATAGGTATGTAGCATGGCTGCACCTCTATCATAACAGGAGCAGCATACACCTCCAAGGCTTCTTATATGTCCTTACAAGCTGAAGAAGGACACCCACAAATACACGAAAAGCTTCCTGTGGCAGGCTCGTTGATTCAGGTGGCGGTAAGAGTCTTGGGTATTGAGGTGTTGCAGTCATGTGATCTCTAACCTTATGGTGTTAATCTGTCCATCATTCTGGACATATGACAAGGGTCAAGTAAATAAGGCCCCAGTCACACAATCCTCTGTCAAAAATATGTTAGCCACTAGCAAGCTGCTGCAGTTGCCCATAGTTTGCATGGAATATGCTGACTTGTCTGCAAACACCCACCAGCTGTTCTCTGAGCAGCATAGAAACGATGAGAAGTGCACCAAGAAAAACATAAATTGAGACCATTTGCCCTCAAAATAACTCTCAATGTGCGCATGACATGACATGCAAACTGTTTGCAGCGGTTAACATTATATAAATGCTAAAGTTATTATAATATCACCAGCATTATACCTTATAATAATTGTAGTGGGCTACTTGCAACCATCCTAACATTTCAGTCTGTGACCAGTCAGCAAAATATAATGTGAAAACTTTAAATAAACGCTCAGGTACACGCCATGTCAGTAAATATGCCATAGCCACAAAATCGTCCCAAACTCTTTTTTATTCATTTGTAAACTTTACAGGTATATTTTTTATCAAAATTATCTATATTTAATTAAATAAAAAGTATAGAAGGAGGAGGGGAAAGTAAGCAAAAAAGCTGCAATAAAAGTCTGTTAGCTTATCTCATTCGCTTGGTCAAAAATAGAACAACTAGTTTTAAAAGTTTATTCAAGACACTGAGCTCCTAACTCTTAGCTATCCTCCGAGCAGTTATCCTTATATATTTATCCTTTAGAAGGGAAGGGTTTTAAAACACAGTGGAGCGTGCAGCACCGCTAATAAGCTACAAAATCTTCTTCCATTCTGCGCTCACCATCTCTCCACTCACCCAAAGGTCAGCACTGTCAAAACACTGCTGAACAGCACAAGGCGCTAATTTCCTAAACCTGATGAGCTAAAGCTTGTTCCTGTGAATTATGTCATTTAAAAGAAAAAGGTTCCAAAAAGAGGTACTCCACTTGTATTTTTTGCAGAGTTTTATTTTTTTACAGCCAACCAAATGAAGTGAAAAGTTCTGGATTCAGTTGGCTGTGCGGTGAATGTGCTGTTATATTTGTCCTATTCCTGCATGATTGCGCCACATGTTAATGAATTTATTGATCAGTTTAGGGGTGGTGCATTTTTAAACTTCTTGCAGAACAAGCGGAGCCAAGCGCATTTGAATTCTGTGATGGAGACAAACATCTGTGGATGTCACACTTGGTGCTTTGTGAATGTGGGTTTGTGTGAATGTGTATGTGTGTTTCCAAAGTTTGCAATCAGAACATCCAATCTGAGCTTTACCTGTTTGAGCTGAATGGTGTTTTTTTTTTTAATTTGTTCTAGAGCATAAATGTGATGCAGTTCTGTTTGTATGCATTCATTTGAAAAAATAGGCCAGTTCCCGAGAGAGTCGCTGTCTCCCTGTCTCTGTCTCTTTTATGCACACCCTCGCTATATATGTCGCTCTTTCTCTCCCCATATCTTTTCTTATCTGTCCAATTGTTCTTGTTTTCACACCCACATCCCTCCTTTTCTATTTTCTCCATCCATTCAGTCTTCTCACCTTTCAGTCTTTTTCTCACTTTATTCCCGCTCTCTCTCTCTTTATCCATGCCTGCTGCTGCTTCTCTGCTCTGACACCTTGTCTCTTACTCTCTTACTCAGTCAGTCGGTCACTCAGTCACATGCAAGCTCTGGCTCGTACGTGCACACCCGCACACTCACTGCTTTCCCACAAACACACACACACTTAACACTTGTTTGCTCGCTCCTACTCCCCATCTCACTGCTCCCTTATAGTTGATCCTTCAGCTGCCTCTAAATGCATACTATTAGGTTACATAATTAGATCAGCGCTCTGTCGATAAGCAGCACTCTGTTAGAGCTTTCTTGCCTATAGCTTGGAGAAACCTTCCCTTTACTCTTCTTTCACTCCCTATCACACATATTTACTTTTCTAGCCTATGAATACAGATAATATAGAAATATGTAACTACCTGTGTTTGAATACAGGCAGTTTCATTCCTGTATTCATACTAAAACAAAAAGATAAAAGACTTTCATACAGGGCCTGTCTGATCTGATTTGCATTCAGTTACATCAGCTCTATAAACATAAAAATTTCAGTAGTGCTGGTTTTGATTTTCACTTTGATATTCTGCTATGCATCATACCTAAGGTATAATTATATGGAGATTAGAATTAACCAAGTGACAAAAAACAGTCTAACCTGTTACTTTGTTTTTAGTTTTCTACCCAGACAGTATAAAAGATGGATGGAAGGAAGGGCCTGACTGCGAAACCGCACTCTCATTGGTCAGTGCCTTGTGATTGACAACTTGTTAGCCAATGAGCATGTAGCTTCAGACCACATATAATCCTGCATTTTCATGACCAAGATTTAACAGACTTCATTTTTTTATTGAATGAGTAACTGAGCTCATAAACTCATTAGGAAAGTGTTTACAGACGTCAAGACAGAAGGCCATTTTCCCATCAACGTCTGTGGGCCCAGAGGGCTTTTAGCAACCACAGCTATCGCTATCCTTTGGCCTGAATGCAGGTTTTTAGGCACTTCTACATTAACTTCATTTTTCTGACCCGGAAGCTACATTCATATTTTCGTGTGTAAATGTCTTTGATTTTCTACTTGCAATGAACAGAAAATGCTGCAACCAACTGTAGGCTCTGTACAATCATAGACTGTGTGTATATCAAACACAGGCGCAGCTATCGTTTGTTATTTTTAAAACAGAAAGTTTGTTTGTTGTTTTTTCCCCCTTTTCGTTCTTGAAACATATCCATATTTGACAGCATAGCGCTGGGGTGTTTTTAGCTAGCACTAGCGCTGGCTAGCTAGCGAATGGTTAGCATGGTTGCGCATTGGTCCTACGCAGAGCCTGAGCGCAGCTCTCCAGACCGTTGTCTACATGTTGTAGCAGTTTACTGTAGCTGTTTACCAGAGGCCAGCGTCAGAAACAACTGTGGGCTACTTTTGCTTGTGCTGTTGTTGGTCTTTCAACCAGCCCTGGAGACCACCAGAGTTAACATACAAAGACGTGAGGTTAAATCTCAGTTGTCGGCATTCGACCTTAGCACCGCATCATCTACACTGACCTGCATGCCGTTAGGCTTAAAACAAAATGTACTTGCAAGAAAAACTGAATTGGATCTTTAAGTATCCAAATAATGAAGAAGACAAAACTGTACCCACTTTTCACTTAAACTGGCCACGCTTGATTATGCATTAACTTTAAACATGCAAGTTCTTTTTTAAAAAATGCTATAGACACCAACCAGGTCTTTTGTTTGAGGCAGTAAACATATTTATTTCTAATGTTTACCATTTTACATGGGGGTCAATTTAGCTGAACAACCTCAACGTGTCCTTGAGGCGCTGCAGTTTAATCTGTCACCAAGAATGACTGCTTATTTTGATCAAATAATATATTTTTTTACTAGATTATAATGAATGAATACAATTTTGAGTATTTTTTCAGAACCACAAGAATTTGACTTAAAGTAAAATGTGATTTTCAGCACCGGAAGAAATGGCATCACAGGAATAATCTTATAAAGAAATAAAATTAATTTTAAGCAGAGCTGAGCTCAGCTTATAGGTGCAGCCCTCCACAACAGTACCAATTTCTCATGTGGCCTCTTGGGAAAATTAATCAGCCACCCCTGGCCTACGCTGTCTATTTCAGTAACAGGCTGTGCAAATAATATTCCTCTAATGACAGGAAGCTAAAAGTTTCCATACTCCTCTGGAATATAAGCACATCTTTGGAATGCTTTGGCTTATAGAAATGCGTATTTGATTTTTAGACTTAAACACTCAAAGCTACCAGTGCAGCCCTTCAAGAAGACATGACGTGTCTTTCTAAGAGTCAGCAGCCTCCAAGACAATGTAATGTGTCAGTAAATGTCAACCATGAGTAAGAGGTGTCCTCTCATCACCACCCATGTGAAATGGGCTAAGAGTTGTTGTCTGTTATTTCTTTAATAAATAAATAAGAAACGCATATTCATTTTAGAAAGGAGTGTTGATTCATGTTTGTTTTCAGAAAGGTCAGGGCCAGATCACACCTTCTGTTGTTTGCTTTATGCTAGCACTCCACAGCAGGGTCACAGCCGGCCACAACCACACCACACATACTCCATCACCCTCCTCATCACCACATATAAGAACACACCACCCCTTAGTACACTTATAGGCATAATGCATGGGTACTCTAGGCCAGAGTAGCACACCACACATCTATTTGTGGAGCCAGTGAAAGGTTTGAAACCAGCAGGTATAATGCATGATTTACAGTTTTTCAGCACAGGAAATCAGTCATAATATCATTTCCATTTTTTTGTTGTTATTTTTGTTGCAAGAAAAAAAACTAATATTTACTTAAAGCCAAGACAAAAAAAAAAGAAAAAAGGCAGATGGTGAAAACATAAAAAAAAAGAATATATGATTTTTTTTAAAAAAAGGGGGGCAAAATAGCAAAATCCAATGACGAGGCCATTACAGTTATGGGTGTTACCAGCATGTTACCAGACTGTTTAAAGTGTGTGTGTGTGTGTGTGTGTGTGTGTGTGTGTGTGTGTGTGTGTGCACTGCAAAGAGTGTAAAGAATGACAGGCATAGCTTTAGA
>VUQK01031375.1:39669-57315 GCA_015106715.1 Bujurquina vittata
TTCAAATGAAAACAGTCGCGATTTATCGTTCTGTGCGTGTGTGTGTGTGTGTGTGTGCACTGCAAAGAGTGTAAAGAATGACAGGCATAGCTTTAGAGTCTAAAAAGTGAAGCCAGTGCCAAAGAGCTGTAAGCATACTTTCTTTCTAATGGCCGGCAGGATCCAACTACTTTAATATAGAAGGCTATAGAAGTCTTCATCTACATGCTCAATCCCTGGTTTCAAGTCTTATTGCCCACCTTGTTATTGACAAGTCGCTACTATACGAGCAATATTACTTAAAGAATAAGTAATATTGTAATTATTGGATATTAAGTAATATTTAAAATGTAACAAAAATGAAGGCCTGCACATTTCTGACCTGCTGCTAAGGTGCAGACCATTGCTCCTGCTGATCTATGGACTATCTATCATTGCATTTTCTTAAGTGCTCAGTCACTCCAGTGACACCTGTCTCAGCTGTTACAGGACACCGTGCACAGGTCACCAGTGCATTAGAGAACTAACATGGAGCGACAGACAACTTAAAGGAAAGCCACTTCCACTTCCTCGGCTCTTACAGGTGCTTTGAAGTTTTTTCTCAAAGACTCCTCTGAACGTTAAAAGAAATGGATTTTTCAAATGAAAAGCATGAAGATTTGATGAAACAGCCCTCTGAAACTCCCTCAGACTGCTGTTTCATTCAAGCCCTACATGGAGTATTCCCTGTCACTCTGTGATGTGTGTTAATAGCTGACAACTAGTGGGTGTTTTAGACTTAGAGGTGTCACTTTGTATGAGAAGTGACAGCTGAAACCCTTCAGGTTTGCAGCACTGCAGAAAAACTATAAAATAAACCAAAATAGAAATCTGTGATATCATAGTGGGGAAAATGATTAAAAAAATAAATAAACATGACATTCTGCACGGCAGTGTGTTGTGCCAGGCTGTCATCCAGAGAGAAATGTCATTTCTATGTACATTGGCAAACAGCAGTCTGCTTATTTGTGCAAATATACGGAACAAAAAATAAAATATGCTTTGTTTTGTTAAGGTGTTCTCCTTTTATTCAGTTAAAAGTGATCCAGTCACGCCTTTCATTGTTATGGAAAGCCATTCAGGTCAAAATTAGACAGATACGTCAATAAATATCAATTAAATGTAAAAAATCTATGCATGTGTAAATAATTGTGTGCAGTAAAGAAATAAAGATAGCTGTGAGATAAATCCTGAAATTAATACTTTGCAGTACTGTGCAAAAGTCTTGAGTCGCCCTTCATTTCTTTGTATTTCTGTATGAAAATGGGAAATCCAGCAACTTATTGAAACATGTGAAAACATTCATAGAATTACAGCATATAAACAGAGTTTGTATAGAACATTTTTAATGAGTCTCAAAGTCAATGGGACCACCTTTCTTCTTCAACACAGCCTGAACTCTCTGAGGCAGCTTTCTTGTTAGTTCTTTAAGTAGTCTTCAGGAATAGTTCTCCAGGCTTCTTGACGGACATTCAGGGCTCTTCTTTGGATGCTGCTGCTTTGGATTTCTGTTCCCTGTCAACATGATCCCACACTGCTTCAATAATGCTGAGGTCTGGGTTCTGGGGAGGCCAATGACTGATGGTGTTTCAATGCTTTCACTGCATTGGGAGTGTGTTTGGGACCATTATCATGCTGAAACATGAAGTTGCTGCTAATCAGATGCTTTCCAGATGACATTGCGTGGTGGATCACATGGTGAATGATGGTACTTTTCTGCATTCATACTTCATACAAGATCTCCAACACCATTGGCTGAAACATGACAGAGTTCAACCTTTAAATGATGTGCTCTTTATTTACTATGTTTGTCACGTATTTGTTTATTTAGGGGTTTTTTACATAGATATTTCATTAGTACAGGAGTGCACAGAGGCACTGATGATGGATAACGACGTCTGTCAGAAATTAGGCAGCCGTGTTTGCCACGTGTTTGGAGCTTTTAAAGTCTGTAAAGTCTGAGATGCTTTTAATATTTAACACAGGCCACGCTTCTTGGCACTGTGGTCAGAAAAATGATCATTTCTGGAGGCTTTTATTCACAGTAGTTTTTAAGTCAGAGCACAGTGTTTTTGTGTGTACATGTGAGTGTGTGCGCTGTAATCAGGAAGATGCAGGGCTGGAGATGGAGCACAGCAGGCTGTACTGCTGAGAGCAGAAATAGTGCTTTTACTCTTGCTGCTGCTCCAAAACCAACTCATTCGTAGGTGTATGTGTGCGTGTGTGTGTGTGTAGGTGTGTGTGTGTGTGTGTGTGTGTGTGTGTGTGTGTGTGTGTGTGTGTGTGTGTGTGGTGTATATGTGTGTCCAGTCAGCACATGCATTTGCTGGCATATATCTCAGTCTGCAGAAGACTAATAATTCCATCTACAACATTTATCACCTCGTGCACCTTACAGGTGTGTAGGTCATGCTTTTAAATCAGAGTGTCACACCATCTCATTTCCGTTTCTGTTCTCGTTCTGTCTGAGTGGATAGCATGGCAAAAACAGTAAAGTGTTATTATGCAAATCCCTCAAATGAACGTCTTTGTTTTGGGAAAGAGAGAAAAAAAGAGAAAGCCAAGAACAAGAGAGAGATAACGATGCTTTTGAAGAGATGAAAAGCAGAATGCTAATTCTGAGTTGCCTTTGAGACACACACAGGGAGACAATGCTTTAGATTTAGTTTGGCTTTTTCTTAATGAGTCTTACCTTCTTTGTGTTTGTCTTGCATTCTCTCAAGGTTGCCGAGTTCCTATCTATTGTATGTGTTTACACAGTGTAAGCACAGAATTTCATTGGCTATGCTTTATACAGTCTCCCTGCAGGTGCGTGTGTGATCATCCTCTGCATACTTGCTCATTTATTTCCCATCTGTCTTTGTTACAGAGTAGCAAAGTTGAAATGGGAAATGGACACTAAGCAGGTGTCTGCATTGTTGACCGCAGCCTGCTTAGAGCCTTGTTGATGATGATTGCTGTTAATCTGCCTACGTGGAGCAACATGGTGCCAGAGTTGCAAGTATAATTATACTGTATGAGAGATGAAGAGATGGCCTATTTATAACTGATCGCTAGCTGTCTCTAGTGGAGTGACTGGTGCTCAAGTGGAGAGGCTGGGGTTGGTGGAGAAGTGGCTTGCTCTTAAGAAGAGAGGCTGTGGTTGGTTTGCAACTTTTATATATGTTTCTGTCTGATATTTATACTTAATTTCATAATATTGTGCTGAGACTGTTTAATAATGCTGCAAACACAATTATACAGTACTTGAAGATATGCTATGCAACTTTTGCTCAACCCAATATAAAAATAACTATGCCATTCTTGCCTTATGTTGAGTCTTTGACTTATATTATCCAAACGTTTCCAACAATCTTATAACCCAGAGATGCAACAACTAATCTTACCAGCACTTCTAAAGCTTACTACTAAATATGTGTATTTTCCAAACTTTTAAACGGTATAAACTGCCAAATTCTATACGTGTTGCTCTTGTTTCATGCCCAATTAACACTTAATTGCTATATTCCCACATTCAGAGCTTACTTTGGTGAGTAGACTGTTAATGCTTCAGTCTCACTGTAGAAAAACAGTGGTTGGAGACCATGGCACCACCAAAATTATTGTGACTGCGTGCAATGAAATTGTGTTCTTGTTGACTTTGAAAGGGTTGCGTCGAAGAAACGGACCAGACCTTGTAAATTTGAAACATAAATTTAGAAATACAAATAGTGGCATGCAGGACAGTGATTTAACTGCAAATTGATACAGGCACTCTGCAATATTGCCTTTGGATAGGAATATAACCATTATACGGCCAGTTGGCAACCAGCTGAGTCTACTACAAAGAAACATGTCAGAGACAAGTTGCACTCATCCATGCACACTAAGATTGATTGCAATGTCTTGGCAATTTGTCTGCATTTATGGCAGTTATTTGCAGACCTTTGCCAGTCTGAGAGTAATTGCAGTCAGTCGTCCACGACTGCTCTACCACCTAAGCGGCTCTGGCTAAGTTAGTAGAGCAGATCATCTACCGAGTGAAAGGTCAGAGGATCGATCTCCCAGCTCCTCCTGTCCACACGTTGAAGTATCCTTGAGCAAGATACTGAATCCCAAGTTGCCCCCGATGCATCCATGTGAGTGAATATTGGAAGACCTGCTTTGGCACAGACAAAAACCCTGTATGAGTCTGTATCTGATTGGGTGAGTGAGACTTGTAATATAATGTGCTTTGAGTAGAAAGGTGCTATATAAGTACCAGTCCATTTACATTTTCCCCAGTCAGACCACGACTGTTAGGAGACAGGTTCACTCCCACCAGGGGTTCTCTACAGTCACCGTGCCATTGTGACCAGCTGGTTGGTGCAAAGCAAAAGAATGGATGCAATCGCAGGGCAACCACTGATTTTTTTCGTAGTTACAAGGACGTTCCGATCATATTTTTACACTTGATTTTTACTCTTCATTAAGACCAAGCCAAGTAACTATTCTCTAACTTTGCTGTTTTCTTCTGTCTCATAGGTACTACAGCGCCACCATCCTGCAGATGTCAGGAGTGCGGGATGACAGGTTGGCAATCTGGCTGGCCGGACTCACCACCCTCACCAACTTCCTGTTTACTCTGCTGGGAGTGTGGCTGGTGGAGAGAGTGGGGCGTAGGAAGCTCACCTTAGGCAGTATAATAGGTGAGCCACAAGGAGGAGACTTGAACTGTCCACACCAAGAAAGAATATTAACAGTAATTTTTCTGTGATTTACTCCTACTGATCATCTAACAGGTGTAAGGGAAAAACATTAATACATAGATTTTTTTTGACAGGCACATGTTTGAGTTTGAGTCTGTTGGCCATCGGTTTCCTAATGTCTGCAGAACACAGTCCTCCTGTCACCTACCACCCATTAGAGCCCGCCATGGCCAACTCCACCTGTTCCAAGTACCAGTGAGTACATTATCTACACAACCTCAGAGGTTTGGGACCGTGCCTTGCAGTATGCAGTTTTACTACATTGACAAAATCTAGTTTTGGTCCTTCTCTTATTGCATATAAAATAATGATAATGATGGTCTTTATTTCAGTTGTTAATCTTCTTTTATTTTTTTGGAAACAACCGCAACAGATGTGGGCTAAAAAGCCGTGCTGTGAAGCTCCCAGCGCACAGTTTTTGTGCTGATGCCAGAAGGGAGTTGGAACTCTGCAGTCACTGAGTCAGCAGAGCGTTGGCAACTTTTACACACTGCACGCCTCAGCACATGGTGACCCGCTCTGTAGCTTTACGTCGGTGTGGTTCCTACATGGTCCGCTCTGCAATGATACCATTCACAGTTGATCATGGAATGTCTAGGTGGGAAGAAATTTGAAAAACTGGCTTGTTGTTACGGTGGCATCGTAATACAATACCACACTTGGATTCACTGAGCTCTTTAGAACGACCCACTCTTTCACAAACGGTTGCAAAAGCAGACTGCATGGCTAGGTGCTGGAGTTTCTACATGTGTAGCAATGGGACTGAAAACACCTGAATTCAAAGATTAAGCCATGTAGACCAATACTTTTGTCCATATAGGGCAGATTTTTGACCAATGAAATAAAACACTGGTGTTTACAGGTTTTATATAATAATTTGGAGATATCACATTGCTGTATAGGCCCCTAGGAAGTTTTTGAAAAACCCTTAATATTTGAGCACACTGAAGGGCCTAGATCACAGAGGCTCCTGGGACCCATTATTCTTTCCTTCCATCCATTTATGCATCCGTCAGTCCATCCATTCATCCATTTGGGATCACGGGAGCAGTCTAAGCAGAGATGCCCAGATCTCCCTGTCCCCGGCCAACTCCTCAAGTTCTCATAGAGGAGGCGGTTTTGGAGAGCTATTCTCAAGCAGCAGACATAATCTCTCCTCCCAGTTAGACATAACTAAAGGACTTCACCTAATTGCTGTCTAAAGAGGGAGTCATCCTTGTCAGATGCCCAAACTATCTAACTGCCTCCTTTTAATGTGGAGAATTAGTGGCTCTACTCGCTTTCATGCTCAGCTTTCTCTTCACCACATCAGACCGGTACAGCATCCTTGCGACTGCTTCCTTCTAGCTTCATTCATGTAAAAGAACCCAAGACGCCTGAACTCCTCGAACCAATTGTTGATTCACTGCCTGTTCAGCTTGTGACTTTCTTTTAGCTTACAGTGACTTTTCCTTTTACTAAATTTTGCAGGGGAACATTCAGCAGCTGTGACATTTGGCTCATTCTCAGATCATCCGTTGACACTGAGAGCCTCTGAACCACAACAACATGGTGACGTTTCAACCCATAGCTGCTCAGTCGTCATTACCACATTAATGCATGACTGCTTAAACATCGGACCACACCAATCTTCAAATTTGGCCTTTATTTTATTTAAAATCATCTATCACGTGTTCTTCTAACTGGAATTTGCGTAGTTGTGACTTGCAATACTGAGTGCTGTTATTTCTGCTCAGGATGTGAGGAGTAGCTGTGACTTTAGACCTCGGTGTCCCTCTGAATTGCTCCCACTGATCATCTAACAGATATGAGGGAGAATACAGCTATACCACATTCAGGTGTCTTCTGAGGATTTCTTTTTGCGACAATGTGTAGATGAAAACACAAAGTGGTAAATTTGTTTGGTATTATAGCATAGCATAAAATGGTAAATAAGAACCAAAAAAATGGGTGCTGGCATGAGAAAACTACCGTTGACCTTGGAGCTCTTCTGTTCTTAGCAAAAGCACTTAGAATTGAGCAATTTCAGAGTATCAATGCAGGGTGCAGCAGAGGACACTAAGTGGTGGAGAGCGAATAAAACTCTCCTAAAAGGTTTTTGGGGCTGAAGTTCTTGCAGTATTTCACACACACGTTAATACAGATCTACATTTTTCAGAGGTCAAAGTCAGGGCTGGCATAGGTGTATGAAGTCACTTGTAACTTGTCATCAAATAATTTACATATTTGAAAACTGTAATAACAAACATTTCATTACCCAACATCTGTCACTCCCGTTTCACGTGACTGTCCGCAGCAGCAGCAGCAAAAAGCAGGCGCACACACAGGGCTTGCTTTCAAATGAATCGGCGATCAGATGTTGCATTTTGCTCTCACTTGCACAGACACGAGATGAAGCTCATATGTAACGGCAGTCTTTCATCACGACGTCAGACAGTCTAATGCACTCGCTGTCCACTGACCGCACACTGTAACCCACACCGCCACACACGCGCACGGATAATTGGGAGAGATGAGTGCTTTTACCACGCTAAAATGGCTTCACTGCATTCACTTTGCGTCATATGAACCCACACGCATCCCTTCACTGACCACAGCAGCATCAACAGAGCACCGGGACCATCAGTGGCCTCCCGTGTGCATTGATGATGGGATGTCCCATTTAAAGATGTATTCTTAAGGTGGAGCGCTAACATGAAATTCCAAGCTGTGTTCAAAATCAAGAGTAACTTGAGTTGGCCGTCAGGTGGTAGAGTCGGTAGGCCACTGATTCCAGAGGTCAACGTTCATTCCATGTCAGCTTGATGTGTCACAGTGGAAAAAAAACACTAAAGCCCAAGTGTCTCCTGATACGCACTATCTAATTGGAGGTATTACAGAGATATATTTTTACTGACAGGTATTTTTAGGTGACCTTTCCCATCAAAAGAAAACTGAACTGTAGACAAAAGATTAGAATGTGGCCGATCTGAATGAATAATAAATGAGTAAAACTGTAGAACCTGAAAAAGACGTTTGGTAAAATTTACATCTGAGTCTCCTGCAGTGAGGAAGCGCCGTCTCACTGTATAATACAACAGTTTCAATGCTGAACATGGTAAAGGTCTCAAATAATGAGGTCAGTGTAGTATGTGCGAGTAATCCTGTGAGCTCAGACTTCAGACTGCTCGAAAGCCTTGGTTTCAGATAGGTTTTTCCTACTCTTGGCCCCGTGTGACGTCAAAGCTATTACAGTTTTTCTCAATTGGTTACACACATTTTCTGAAAGCATGCCCCATACTCTCAGAACGCTACACACAAGTAAAAAAACACACAGTGGAAAAAAAACCCTTCAATTCTCCTGCAAAATGAAACAAATGTGATCTCTTTTTAAAAGTGCATTTTGTTGTCAGATGACACACACATACCATCATATGATTAGACATTGATACGAACCAGTCGAATGCTGATGTAAAACAGTATGATGAAAGAAAAACACTTCTCCATTCATCATGATGACTTTGGCCTTTTTTGCTCGGTGTTACACTTACTACAGACAGTACATACACAAGTCTGTTGTAAAATATTTTAGAATATTGTCTTTATACTCAGAACACACAAATACACTGTGACAAATATATTTTATTTTTGTACACAGAAAAAATGTACACAATGTGCATCCCAACCAATACAAAGTTGCACACACAGTGGTCTACATACAAAAAATAATTTACTGTATACAGTTACAGTAAAAAAAAACAAAAAAACCTACGCTGCATCCTCTCTTCCGGCTCGGACTGGCCACTGCACCTCATCCACATCACAAGCAATGTTTTCCCTGGCCAAGAAGTGGGGGAAATATCATCTAGCATGGGGAATCCAGCCATGAAAAGCATCAACTGCTGTATCTCCACATGCTTGGAGAAGAGGTATACACATGTGTGGATTCGGGTCATACACTTTCCATCTCCAGGCAGAAAAATATGGAGAGAGATAAACAACTGAAAAGTGTGGGTGGGCAGTGAACCAGTTAGGAACCAGAGCAGCTCAGTGGAAATTTACGTTGTCCCAAATGAAAACGTACCTGAGCTGCTTTGGGCCGTCTGTCTGATTGCTGATTGTAAGACAGTGTGACAGGTGTTTGCCCATGTGATGAGTCAGTGAAGTCAGAAAAGCTGGTTATGAGGCAGGGAGAAGAAGCTGAAACTGCTTAAACAATGGATGAACTGAGGAGTTGCATAAATTTGGGGTTCTTTGAGCTGACTCCAACGATAAAAATATAGAGTTAAACTATGCTACTAAAGTATAAACCATTTTTCTGGGGATTTGAAAAGAAATTAAGTCTCTGGAAAGCTCTTTTCTGTTATAGCTGCAAGTTGTCCAGTAGCAGAAGGCAGATACGGCTTACATCCTCAGCAGGTTGTCAGCATCCTACAGAGCAAAGCCAGAAAAAACAATATTGAGAAGTAAAGGAATGTGATTACAAGCTGCACTTTGATTGATTGTTTTCAGAGAAATTACAAGTAATGCGTGTTGTGTCTGCTGTTTGGTGTGCAGGGTGTGCGAGCCGTGCATGCTGGATCCTGGATGTGGCTTCTGTTACCGTGAGAATGGCTCGGCGCTCCTTACCTCCTCCTGTGTGCCAGTCAATAAGGCCTCCACTGAGCACGCAGCATGGGGCAGGTGAGTCACAGGATGCAAAGTGAATGTGTGGAAGTGAAATAGGGTGCAGTCAAATAACAGATTTCACCTTTAACTGCCACCCAGTTTCAAGTGGGGCTTGCAAATACTAACAGACATGCCCTCTTACAGATGCTCCAACTCCACCCTGATGAGAGATCACACCTACTGGGCCTACAACTACTGTCCCACCTCCTTCTCCTGGCTGGTTTTACTGGGTCTGGTGCTCTACTTGGCTGCTTTTGCGCCAGGCAAGAGACTGAACCTTAGTTTTATTCTACCTGAGATCCACAACGAAGCTGCTTTTGGGGGGGAAAGAATCATGAGCAATAAAAAGAAAAAATAGGGAAAAAGTCAAACAAGCATATAAATTCTGCCAGAGCTGAGCCTCTCTGTGTTGGACCTGTGGCTGCAGATGTGTTTGCCTGAGTGCTCACCAGAGTTAACAGGATCCATTATAATCCTAACAGCCCATCAGCTGCTGTCCAAATCCCGAGTCTGTGTGCTTTTGATTGTTTACAGTCCAACTAGGAATGCAGATCAAGTTAAGAAAGCAAATAAAAAGATAAATCATAATCTCATAGTCAGACAACAGGCATTTTTTAAATTTTGTTTTCCACATGGACTGTTTATCTGTACGCAGCCAAAGCCTGCATAAATTTGGTTGGTCAGTGCGACAAATGAAATCAGACGCTTCCAATACCAAATATCTGGTTCCTTGTCTATATATGCTGCATATTCATAGAGATGTTTCACACTGTAATACGACTAAAATATATAAAATAAATTGGACACTGTATTATGAAGTGCTACTTTTTTGTTTTTCTCCATCTGCCTCGCTGTTGAAGATGTAGAAATCTCCATCTCCTGATCAAATGGTCCCACAGTTCATTCTCACTTCTTTATCCCAGGTATGGGTCCGATGCCGTGGACCATCAACTCTGAGATCTATCCTCTGTGGGCAAGGAGCACAGGGAACGCCTGCGCTGCAGGAGTCAACTGGACCTTCAACATTCTGGTGTCACTTACCTTCCTCCACCTGGCTCAGTACATCACCTATTATGGTCAGTTTATGTGTGGGAAATTGTAAGCAAATCGATTGTTTGAGATTTTATTCTTTATTCGGCTCTGTCCATTGAAACGCACCCGGTAGATCTTCTGTTTTCATCAAGGCCAGTAAGGACAGAACTGATACCCGCTTTACATCCCTCATCAGTCAGTGCAGCAAAAGAGCAGGTTTCCCCTCAGACAGGAAGGAGTTGACCTTTTGCGGCGTTGGTAATCAATCAGTCAGGGGTGATTGTGGAGGCATCCTGAGATCCACTGGGTTAATTATCAATTTTGACTCATTCACTAATTCAGCTACTTAGTAGGAATCACCAAAACCGAGGCAAATAATGTCAAAGCAGGGCAAACATAAGCTGTTGCCATAAAAAGGGTTAAATCGGCACACTTGGCTGTAACACAAAGAATAATATATGGACCACAGTTGTGACGAAATCTCATTAAGCCCGTGTCACTCTTTTTGGATGAATGCGTATTTTCAATTCGTAATGCAGTTATTTACTTCCCGTTAACCCTGCTGTAATGACAAGCTCCACATTCATCATATGGTGACCAACAGTCTGAAAGCAAGGCTTCAATGTGGCAAAACATTTTCATTTTTCACCACGCACACACACACACACACACACACACACACACACACACACACAAGCGTCCTTAGAAGTGCGTGGGCAGTCATCATCTAATATTAGCTGCCCGTAGGATCTGTTGTCGCTATTGGCGTTTCTTTTTCTGGCCTTGAATGAGAACAAGCAAATCATTTTATAAGAAGTCTAAAGTTGTGCTATTGTGTTTCTCATCTTTGTGGGCGGCCATCCTCGGTGACAGCGTGTTCTTTTGCTTTGTCTTCTCAGGAGCTTTCTTCCTGTACTCCAGCATGGCCCTGCTGGGTTTTGCCTTCACATATGGCTGCCTGCCAGAAACCAAATCGCGGCGCCTGGAGGAGATCGAGGCGCTGTTCGAAAACCAGCTTTGTTCTTGCGGCGCCTCTGATTCAGATGAGGGGCGGCAGGTTGAGTACATCCGGGTCAAAGGTTCAAACTACCATCTATCGGACAATGACGCGTCAGACGTAGACTAGAAAAGCTCGTGTGTTGCTGACCTCCCTCTGGGTGTTTCATTAGCCGTTTCACTGAAACATGCAGAGCGGCTGGGTCTGTAATAGCTTTCTTTTTCTGTGGTCGGAGGAGCTGCTGGTTTCCCTCAGTCAGAGGTTTGGGAATTACATTTCAGAAGACTGTGCTTCTATCTGTAACATCTATCAGTTCACTTTCAGAGCAGTCAATTCAGGAAATCCCAATCAGCACTAATGCTTTAGCACGAATGTTTCCGTTCAGTTTATTCTCTAAATTCAGGGCTGAACTGGTTCCAGACCTGTTTAAGTCAGCAGCTGAATTTTCAACCATGTTCAACAACTATCTCAACTATAGAAGTCCACAACATTGCCTTCTTCACAGACAGTAGGCAAAGTGTAATACACAGAACTCCAGTGTCTTTTTCATAGGTATGACTGTTTACCAGATACAACGATACAAAATACGAGGGACTCAGCTTGTCCCTAATATTTTGTGATTTTATGATTTAGACATGGTTTTATCCCAGAGCATTGTGTCAGAATACAGTTACAGCTACAGTGAATAAAACCTTTGTTGACCAGACAGCAGCTCTTGTTTGTCATTCGTACCATTATGCCTTGGTGTCTGAGACGCGTTTCGCTGTCTCGTTGGTTCAGCTTGTAGCATAACACACTTTAATGTCAGTTCCTTGTGCTGATTGGTCTTTTGTTTGCAGTTTATATTTTTATGAAAAAGCACTCACCACTGAATGCACAGTATATCATTGCAGCTTAGCGAACTTGTATTTGTCAGTGGGTGCCGAAACAAAACCATCGACCAACTCGGTAGCACCGAGAGGACCGTAAGTCCTCGTGCTCGTGCTACGGTTTGTATATTTATTTATTTATTTAAAATGCTTTTGTTAATCCAGGTCAAGACGAATTAAAACGTTTCTTTACTGTTGTTTATTTTTCAATTTCAAATCTGTTTTGCAAAAGCCACCCTATGGACCGACGCTGCAAGCCCGCGTGCGTCATGAACTTTTGCTTGCCGTTCTTTCTGGATATACCAACTCCGTGATATCCAGCAAAGACAACTGGGCTGCTCTGTCTGTAGCAGCAAGGCAAGCTTTAGTTTGATGACTGAGATTTTTAAGTGTTTCAATCTATCAGAACATGATAACATTAGTGCCTGTGTGTTGTGAAGGTGCCTAGCGGCCATTTTTCAGTCATCCACCCCCTCGTGGGTCTACATGGCTTATTTTATTTTAACGTGCATTTTTGCATTTCACCTGTAATGAAATTTTATTGGCTTAAATTTCATGTATTTTGAGTTGTGTCTTCCTTCACAGCCTTATGTACAAATAGCCGAGCATATCATTTATGTAGTTCTTGTGTCAAAAGTTGAGGAGTAGGCTTTAGCGTAATTTGGCAATGTTGTTTTTGTAAAAGTGTAAACTGTGTAAGGTTCCACCTCGTTATTTAAATACACGTAATTATCTGTGTAGCAAAACTGTTGGAAAGTAGACAACTGTGTGACAAAACAAACAAAAAGGGGTACATAAGGGGTTAAAAGGCTGCTGCTGTGCTTAGTGAACAGGTTTCTTATAGCAGTCACGCTGAAAATTTTTTTTAAAATACAGTACAATGAAATGTTTTCAAATGGAGGAATTTTCCATATTAATTTCTTATTATGTTTTTCCATATTTTTAAACCCACATTGAAGTTTACGGTTTGCAGAAATACCCATAAAAATCCATAAAAACAAATAAAGCACTGGCAGAAGATTTCCAAGACATTTTACATTTTTATGTTTTTTATGTTTTTCTTCTGAGCAGTGCAGTGGATCCTAACCCATCATCGTTTATAGACTTTAATAGACCTTTTTATTAAGCTTCTCAAATATGAAGCTGACCATCAAATTCAGTGACCTGTTAAAAGTATTTCCATCAAGTATTGTAGTCATTTTGGTGTTGCCTGTGGGAATTGCAGAGTTTAAAAAGTGAGTAATACCATATTCCTTCAATAAATGGTAAGACATCAATGACATGCTGTAGCACACAAGCATCCTCATGTGGAAAATCTACAACTGTTCAAGTATAACATACTGATTTTCAAAAATATATATAGCTTTAAAAGGTCATATTAGCCTCTTTACTTAGAAGTCATTCAGTGTTATAATAGCTGATCATTTCCAAAGCAAACACAAAGCATTTATTTTGACTGATTCCTATTTATTGCAAAGAGGAATAACATCCACAGACTAAAATCACAACAAGAATAGACAAAAACATGCAATTTGCTTTCAAAAATGATAAACAAAACTATTATGAAGCATTTTCCAAAAGGTGCAACACAGCCAGTATATGGTCCTTTTTTAAATAACTTATAGTAACTTATAGTAACTTAATAGCGTTAGTCCTTCCAAAAATCAGGTGTAGAAATGCTATAATTCAAAAACACAAATGCATTCTTTTAACCGTTTGTTTCACTGGATCCGGAAGAGTTTTCTTAAAACGTTGCAAGCTAGTTTTGTACTGAAAGTATTGCTACATATAAAACACACAGTTACCTGTGCACGGCACAGACTGAGTAATGAAAACTTGTGTCTACCAAATATTTAATGTGATTGTTTTAGGCTGCACCGGGGTCAGAGGTCAGCAGTGTTCAGCCCTTAACCTCCGGTTGTGTTAACACTGTCCTCTACTGCGGTTGGGGGCATTAAATGTGTACTTATCAGTAAAATGGTTGCATTTTTTTCTATGTGTACCAATTACGTGTGTTTTTGCTAAAGTTTACGGGATATAACAAAAATACAAATAAAATAAAAAAAGAGTGCCGTATATTTATTGTTCAAGCTGTACATGTTTTGCTAGAGTTTATATTATATAAAGATAAATATCTTCATGAAATATTGTGTATATGGGGAAAGAAATAAATGTATGAATTAAAGCCATGTTGTGGATCTTTATTTAACTTTATCACAGCATGAAGAACAAAAGCTCTGGCTATTTTTATTGTGGTTTTATTGCTTTACGCTAACTATTGACTAATGCTTTCAATTAAAACAACATACACAGCACAGGCTTTCTTTGTTATTGTCTTCATCCAGCTGTTCTTATCAGCCTTGAATTTTCCTCTGCTTCAGGAGGAGCAAAATGTCGGCTATCTCTTGAAGCGTTTCAGCCTCCTCTGGGAGTATGTTAACTCTGGTGGCAGATGCGCCCTCTCCCCTTCCTTGATCTGAGAAGTTTCTCATCGGAGGGCAGCATTCGTCTTGTTCTCTCTCATCTCTGCCCTCTTTATTCTCCTGACCTAAATTAAAAACACAAAAGCAGAATGTGATTTTCTATCTCAGGTTGCTCTCAAAGAACATAAAGTGAGTTGACTATTTCACTTTCCTGTCACACATCTGACATTACCTGTGCTCTGAGTGTTTAAAAAGCAGTTTGTGGGTCTCTGTAGAATCACTTTGGCACAGTTATTAGCAGGGCTCATGCTCCTGCCTGACAGGGAATCCTCCTTTGATTTATTCTTCTTCCAGGGCGTCTGCTTCTCTTCGCTCCTGGAGTTTTCTGTTGAAGATGTGAGTGCATCTGGCTCTGTGGCGGTATCAGCCTGCCTCCCTGTGGCTGGAGGCTGCTCCCACATGTCAGCATTCGGTAGATGCAAGCTGAACCCGAGAGCACTGTCTGCAACAAAGCTGCACTGAGTCGAAGCATCGCACGCCTCAGCTGGGGGGCTGTATACTGTTTGAGTTCCTGCATCTCGGGTTTCACTTGAGGTTTTCTTGCATTTGCAGACATCTGAGCTCTGAGTCTGAGCTGGAGGGTGAGGAGATAAAAGGAGAGCTGTGCTGCTTTTTTTCTCTCGCTCTTTACTTCCACAGGCCTTATCTGGGGTAGCCATGTTCTCAGCAACTTTATGGTAATCTCTGAAGTCCAGTTGGGCTCTTATTTGTGGGGTATGGGGCCTGAGCTCAGAGAAGTTTTGTTTAAGATTCCCTTGTGAGCCATTGAGGGTATCTGCACTAAATGCTGGATCCGTGTAAGAAGCAGACGCTGGGAGACATCGCTGACAGCAGTCTTCATCCTAATATATCATTTTAAAGTAGAAAATAGCCAGTGTGTCAGATGGTGTGAAAAACTGTGCAAAGAGCACTCTGTGGTGTTAGTAAGTGTTGCTTTTAAGTGTTAAATATTTGTGACAGGTGTTGATTGGACTTTAAATTAAAAAAGAAGGCTGCAGAAACTAGCACAGTACTGATAGTGAATTTACAGTATAATTAACACCAGTAATACAAAAATAAAGCATGCATTTCCTCCAGTTTTAATGAATTTGATGAAAAATTATTTTAATGTATTAAAAAAAACCTTTCCAAATGGAACACTTGAGAAAATTGGGATAAACTTTACAGAGTAGCTTCACTTACATCATTTGAGTCTGAACTGATGTAACCTCCTCTACAAGAGTAACTTGGTGAATATTCAGAGTCGCTCACTGGCCCGGTGTCGTGTCCGAGACATGCTGTGGGATTAGTAAAAAAAAAAAATCCATTCAGTTTTTGTCTTCCTCAAACCTGAATTGGATAAGCAGATTAAAATTGATGGATAGACGGAGATTCCTTATAGACTTACAAAAGCTTGTGTCAGTGTAGTTGGAGAGCTGTGAATGAAACAGAATAAACATCTAACACTGGGACCCATGTATCCCATCATAGCAATATTTAACATAAACGGTTACGGTTGGAGACACTGCTTAAACTTTGTCTATACTGATTTTTTTCCCATTGCAGTTCCAATATCCACCACTTGGGGGCAATAAAAGGCTAACTTTACACACGCACATACAGTCTAAGAAAGCAGCTTACCTCTGCTCCCATGCACTCTGAGTCAGGTACAGTCCTGGCAATAAAATAATAAAACATAAAAGTTAATTCAAAGTTTGCTACTTTCATTTCATTAGATCTGACATGCAAACACTTACTGTGGTGTTACTGGTGTTTGATCTGTGAGATATATTTTTGATTTTGCACTCCCAGAATGAGAACGTCCTTCTCTTTCACATTCTTCATTACTAAAGCCTCTAAAGACATCTTCCTCAAACTGCTGCTGAGTTTCTGACTGGTTGAGCATGAAGTTCAGCATGGACTCTTTGTCCTTTGGCTGGTTGAGAGAGAAGGTGTCCTCATATTGCGCACTGTCTCCTGTCTTGGTTTTGCTGTGGTAACACACGTGTGCTTTGATTGGTTACTAAACTTAAATTGAGGATAGAAAATAATCCATTCAAATGCAGACTTCTTCTCACCCTGGTTCTGGACTGCTAAAGAGGACTTGGGATGCTGTGGGGATCTCCATTTGGAAGAAGGGTTGGTTAGCTTGGCAAGACCAGAGAGAACTGTTTGTCAAACCTCTGGGCTGAGAGAAAGGATGAAACTGACAAAAAAATAGCATCTGTTAGAGTAGAGCCAAATTTTCTGTTGAATTATATCAGATTTTTATTGTTTTCTCCCAGAAAGAGCTGCTATTGGTCAATGACTAAAGACTAGTCTAAAATATTATCCTGACAGGATAAAATACCTGTGGAACTGTTTGTTTACTGTATTCTGTTTTTGTACTGAATGGAAGTATAATCTCAAGTATTTATAATTCTGCATCCGGGATTATACTTGTCTAGGTGTACAAAAAACATCTTTTGTTTTTGAGCTCATTGCTCTAGGAGGACATGTTATTAATTTCTCTTAATTTGAAGAAAGCCATTGGGGAGCAAGCCACAGCAGCCAAGACCAGGTCAAAATAATAATGCCTTACACTTATATAGCGCTTTTCATGGTACTCAAAGCAATTTCGTGCACTATTCAGTCACACCTCAATCACACTTGGTGGTGGTAAGCTACTGGGGCAGTCTGACGGAAGCGTGGCTGCCAATCTGCGCCTGTGGCCCCTCCGACCACCACCAACCACACATTCACACTTAGGCAATGTGGGTTAAGTGTCTTGCCCAGGGACACAATGACAGCATGCGCTCAGATGGGGACTCGAACCAGCGACCCTCCGGGTTGCAAAGGGAGCACCTATCCACTGCGGTTGGTCAGAGCTCGCAGGTATAACTCTTCTGCAGGTG
>VUQK01031375.1:57335-80086 GCA_015106715.1 Bujurquina vittata
ACTCTTCTGAAGGTGAAGGCTAATGTTGCCTTTGCTGCCCCACTCGGGCAAAGCATACAGGATAAGGGGCAAAATGCTGGTGACCCTGAGACAGCTGCTGAAGATATGGAAGGGTTCCAATACAGCAAGCATTTGGACCACCTTGCCACCAGACTAGGAATAGGCCCATTCGTCCAGTTGCTTCAGCATTTTCTGCTCAATACAACTTAATGGGGTAATGTAAAGCAGGTTCTGGTAGGTTACCAGAAACCACAAGTGGGGTAAAATGTGTAAGGAATGCAAGTGTAACCTTAAAATAGTGATGTAATTATAATAAGAGCTATTCCTCACTGCTTTGGTCTGCGACAGAACTGAGGTGTCCCAGGGTGCGGGAGGGGGTCGATGCGATGTCTGGCTTTGCTCCTGGAGATTCAGCTGCAGCGGGAAAATTTCTATGGAGACCAGTTGTATTGTATAAAATACCCTCATGCAAAGGAAAATGTACAGTATTGTAACTGAGTAATAGTTATTAGCTTGTTAGTACTGTATAACACAACCTTGGCCTGAAGAGGCTGATGAGGTGGAGGAGAAGGGGCTGGGGGCATCGGGCACGGCAGGCAGGTAGTCAGACGCACTGTTGTCTGAGAAACCTGACTCAAGTACTGGTGACAACTTAGAAAAACAGCAATTTCGTGAGAGTCTAAAAATGTGTTCATATTTAACGTTTCCCTAACAAAGGAGCAAGAAAGTGACTCACCTGCTGACTCTTGAACCCTTGTGGAATTACATTCTTTCTTTTTCTGCTTCCTTGAACACTATTAACATGGAAAATATATTTTTAGAACTCAATTCCATTGATTAAGTAGATTATTATTATATTTTCATAACAGGCTACAAAAACAGATTTTGGGGTGAATCTAAATAAGCCGCATTGCAGCTATACCTGTACTCAGACTGGTCCTCTACGAGACACAGCTGTGATGGGGAACAGGGGCTCATTGGGAGCACCAGGGGCTTTTTCCTCTTATGCCTGACTCCCCCTCTATAACTGCTGAGAACTGCTACTTCAGGAGGATCTGAAAAACAAGGACACTTTGTACTTTCGTCATTTGCCACTAGTGGCCGGTCTCGCTTTTTGGCATCTCCTATTAGGTTATTAGATTATTGCTTTCTGGTGAAGTGGAGCATGACTGCAAATCTCACCTTTACATCCTTTTTTAGCAGCAATCTGATTGACGATAAACAAAGTCATTAGGTCCACACTACCAGAACCAGCGTTGCCAGGGGAGGGGGTTGGGAGAGATATTCCCATGTTTTTCAGTTTTTGTTGCATTTTTCTCTTTTCAAAGAATTCCTGGAAAAGAAAAATCATAACCAATATTTATCTGGGCAAAAGGACAAAGAAGGCTACATTTGTTATCTTCCTATACAGCGTATGAAGTCCTGTACTAGGATTTTATTGTAATTTTGTGCTCACAAGTCATTCACTATATTGCATGTATCTCTAATAATTTCAGATGCACAATACTGCTATGTAATGAAGCTATCTCTGACATTCTAGTTTTAGTTTCCTCTGAGCTCCAACACAGCTGCTGGGGCATTTTTACTTTACTGTGGGTCAAAGTCTGACCCAATTACAAAACTGGTTACAATGAAGCTTGACCATAAGTGGTTATTATTTAATTCATTTAATTAAATTGTTTAATTAATTATTATCAGACATTGAGAGAAATTTCAATGTGACCCCAACACCATTAGATAAGAGCATGGATAGGACCAGTAGGAATGTAACTGAATACATTTGCTCAAATACTTTATTCAGGTTTAACTTTACTTCATTAAGTATTTCCACATTATACTGCTTTCTGCTTTTACTCTGCTATATTTTGGATGCAATTGTTGCACTATAGTCCATACTCTTCCTTGTTGAGCTTAAGCTATTTAATATTTTTCAAATTGCATCAAGCTACCAGGCAACATCTGGTAAATAAAATCATCAGTGACTGCAATATTATAGACATATACACCAATGAATCAATAATTATGTTCCAGTAATGTATGATTCTGAAAAGCCTCATTCCACTACTTTAAATATATTTTGAATTTGCAACCTGTGCACTATTAAGCTACTTAGGTACTTAAGGAAAAGGTTTAAATACTTTTTCCATTTTGTAAAAACAATTATCCAACACAAGATTATGTTTCCATTCTTGTGCATAATAAGTCTGCAACAGGACACAGGGCTGCAAATGAGCCTGAAAATTGTTTTCAATTTCAGTCGTCTACACTGTATAAGTATTTATAATTAAACATTAGGATTTGTGTGAGACACCCATGCCACCCCATTAAAAAAGAAATTAAAAATCCTGGAAACAAAGCTTTACTCATAACTTTACAGTGTAGTGTGTTTTCTTCAGGGCACAATATTTTATGTAGTAGACAATTAATAATCAAATATAAAATACCCTATCGGCATTATAGGGCTCTATACTTTACAAGTTTTATTTGGTTGTCTCACCCTCTGCTTTTTGCCATCATTCCTCATCACTAACCGGTTCCTGCAAAGATGAGTTACATGTCTAGTTAGCTTAGACATTTACAGGCTAACATTATGAGGGACATTAGCACATCTGGTAATAATCAAAATGTCCTTTCTTTACCTTGAGCCCCCGACCCAGTTCATGTTTAACGACTGTGACTACTACAGAAGCCAAAAAAAAATAGTCACGGCTTCATAGTACATGTAAACCTTATTATTATTGTTTTTTGCAAGGTAGCTAACTTTAGCTTAGCATTTAGTGTATAAATATACACGAGCGGGAACCACTAGCCACGCTGGCTCAGCACTATACAGAAATGTGTAAATTATATATATATGTGTGTGTGTGTGTGCGCGCGCGCGTGAGAGGGAGAGCGTTTGTGTGTAATTTTCATTGGGTTTATTTGTTCACAACTATATGTTTCTCTACATTAGTTCACTTTTTGACACATTTTCTTAAAATAAAACAGGCAGTGAAATAATTGTAACATTTATGGCTAATTTTGCAACCAATCATATTTTTGCCGGCGGCTCCACCGATGAAAAACAAAACAAAACACCGAAGACAGTAAGACCGGATGTTGGGCTCCTTATAAAATAAAAACAAGCACAGCGTATTGAGGTAGGAGCGATTTTAATTTGGCAACAATAAGCGGAAGTGTAGTTTCTATATTTTGTCGCGCTTGTCGCTGCCGCAAAAAAGGAGCAGGATGTAGCGGCACAAGTATCGGACTCGCTTCACATCAATCCGGCCATCAGAACTCCCCCTCTCTCTTTATATGTACGCGGTGAGTCGGGTCTGGGGGATGGGTGTTGTAAGGGCTGGTTGCAGAGACGACTAACGATTGAAAAATGTCCAACATCCTCGATGCGGCGTCCAGAGTGAGATGGGACCGCACCGCTGCGGCGAAGCGAGCCGTGTTTCTTGCAGTTGCTGCTTACGGTGTGAAAACGCTGTACCCCGTCATCTGCAAGCAGCTCTGCAAAAGCAAACATCATGGGAGCAATCGGCGGGGTTCAAAGGCGGAGAACGGCTCTACTTGCTCGGGAAAGACTCAGATAGATGCCGTGATTGATAGGAAAGCATCCCCGGGGGTAAATGCAGATTTTTTCAAGCAGATCCTGGAACTTGGCAAAATCCTTTTCCCCAAGCTTGTTTCTAGAGAGCTCGCTTTGCTCTCCTTGCACTCAGTGGCGCTGATTTCTAGGACGTTTCTGTCTATTTACGTGGCCAGCTTGGACGGAAAGATCGTCAAAACGATCGTGGAGAAAAAACCCAAACGCTTCATCATCCAGCTGGTCAAATGGCTCCTCATTGCCATCCCGGCCACGTTCGTCAACAGCGCCATCCGGTACCTGGAATGCAAACTGGCTCTGGCCTTCCGCACCCGGCTTGTGAACCATGCGTATCGGACCTACTTCACCGATCAGACCTACTACAAAGTCAGCAATATGGACGGGAGGCTCGCCAACCCGGATCAGTCTCTCACCGAGGATGTGATGATGTTCTCCCAGTCCGTGGCCCATCTCTACTCTAACCTCACCAAGCCTATCCTGGATGTGATGTTGACCTCCTACACGCTGATTCAGACCGCCAGGTCCAGGGGAGCCAACGCCTCCGGGCCGACCCTGCTGGCCGGGCTCGTGGTGTTTGCCACGGCTAAAGTCCTGCGTGCATGCTCGCCCAAATTTGGCAAGCTGGTGGCCGAAGAGGCGCACAGGAAGGGCTACCTGCGCTATGTGCACTCTAGGATCATTGCTAATGCTGAGGAAATAGCTTTCTACAGAGGACACAAGGTATGCAGACGGGGATGTGGGCATATGTAGAGTAACAGCTGCAGATTGGAAACAGTGTGGGAGTTACCATTGTTGTGTCATTATCAGGATATTTCTCTATCTGGATGTCCCATATAACTTGTCAAATAAGTAACACATTTGCAATATATATAGGCGTCAATAGAATTACCTTGGGTGAAGTGATAACCTTAGAGGTAGATCTTTTGAAATTGGCCATCTAAAATGAATGGTCACATTCATAACAATGTTCAGTCTGCTGCTGCCCGAGGAGATATCTGTGCTGCACATGCATGTCTGTCGCAGGTGGAGATGTGTCAGCTGCAGAAGTGCTACCGGGCCCTGGCGGACCAGATGAACCTGATCCTGTCCAAACGTCTCTGGTACATCATGATCGAGCAGTTCCTCATGAAGTACGTGTGGAGCGGCGCTGGGCTCGTCATGGTGGCCGTGCCCATCATCACAGCCACCGGATTTGCTGACAGCGGTAGGGATTTCATTAGGCGCTACATTACTCTAGTTTACCTTCGTGTATCTCATGCATAGTAAGCCTTTAAGTGCAACTATGATAGTTGTAGTTACTGCTTCCCCCTCAAGCAGGAGCTGATTAACATGTGTGAAAACAGTAGCTGCCTCCCACACCTCCCTAATGAGTTCTCAGCATCAAAAATAAACCTATAACTGAGTCCCTTTGTTTGCTCTTGTTACACTGTATCTACGGATATGGAATGAACTTTTTTCCACTGTGCCCTCATGCTCACAGGTACAAATGTGAAAGTATGTTCCACACTGCTGACGCACACAGCTCTGTTGTGTCTTTTGAGGGTCTGAAGATAATTGTCTTGCTCTCTCTCTCTCGCTCTCTCTCTCTCCCCCGTGTCTTTTGCTTGCCCCGCCACGCTATAGAAACAGCAGACGGTCAGACTCAGGTGATGGTGAGTGAGAGGACGGAGGCGTTTACTACCGCCCGGAACCTCTTGGCCTCGGGAGCTGATGCTATCGAGAGGATCATGTCCTCCTACAAAGAGGTGCGCACACTGTATGCAGAATTAAACGCATCTTTGCTGTAATATTAAATTTGAAAATAATAAGACAACTTCATGAATTGAGATTCGCAGGACCACCTCTTACACTGACCCTTCATGCACACCTGCATTTCATACTTGTCTGTGCTGGAAGTTCCAGTTATCCATATAAAAGGTTTTTTTTACCCACAGGAAGTGAATTGTTCAAAACTCTCCATTTTTGTCAGCTTTTCTCTATTCTTGTTGTGTCTGTATGATGTCAGTGAGAGCATATACTTATCCTTAATATGCTCATCTCAAGCACACAGCTCTGGCTGTGAGCCCTGCAGCCCCAGTCACCTGCTGTTCAGACCCTCTGTTTGCAAGGGTCAGCCAATCAGAAGATAAGTTGATTTGAAGGGGGAGGAGCTAAAACAGCTTGTTTCAACCTGTGGATGATGAATCAGGCAGTGACTGTAGTTGAGTCCTGAAATGCAAGGAGCAAAATACTTTCCCTTTATGGCCTTGCATTGCAGATTTTTTTTAAATGATTTTTGGATATGTAATAGACTTTATGATTAAGTGATTAATCTGTTAATAACAGACTTCATTAACAATGGTTCATTTATGTAATACACTAGTTCCTGGAGTTTATTATATAAAGTCTGCTAGCAGAAGAGGTTTTTTGTTCTTATTTAAGCATATAATCAGGCAACATTTTGTCCCTTGCCAACATACTTTGCAGCTTTTTTTATGTGTAATTGTCCATCTGTGATGAAAATGAAAAAAAAATTGTAGGTCTGTAGCAAATAGCTAGTGTGAGTGAGTAAAAATAGGGCAACAAAAGGCCACACGAAGAGCCGAGTTTCCGTGCTAACACAGATGCAGTTTTCATCTTAGATGTCAGTAGAAATAAACCAGCCGAATTTAAGCAGTGGTGGGTCGTTTCAGCGCTCAGTGTTTGGAAGGACAGACGGATGAGACGCATCCGTGCACGTTCTCAGTGTTTGATGGATGTGTGTCCATCTCTCTTCTGCTTGTTCTTGCAAAGCTCTCCGTGCAGACAAGAATTTCAACTTAAAGAAGAAAAAAATAGTCAATGAAAGACCTTGTTCATTGATAGCCAAATCCCTGATCTTTAATCCAAAAAAAAAAAAATCGCGAGAGCCATTCATTCATTCTCTCTCTCTTAGGCTGCATTTTGTGGACCATAAGAGGATTTGACAGCAGCACATTTGTGCTGAAGCTGTGCTGCAGTGCAACCCCTTAGCGATCACATGCCACCCTGTGTATTGGCATGTATTATCCAAGGCTTTTGATAATTCCCTTTGTAAAATATGCAACATTTGAGCAAAGATTTGGTGGGCGTATCGCATGCCTGTCAGCGAGTAACTTGTCTGTAAGCTAGTTTTAGCAGTCTGTAACAGTGCCAAAGAGGAGGAAATGAAACAGTTTCAAACTGCTTGTGGGTTGCTGTCAGCTTCCTGAACTGTACCACCTCTTCTAAAAAACTTCCCCATCGCACCACCTTTTTCACACCGTGAATGTCATTTTATTATGCAAAACACTTTCCCGGAGGATACGAGTTTAAGCCTGCATGCGCTTCTGTGTGTGTGTGTGTGTGTGTGTGTGTGTGTGTGTGTGCATGCGTGTGTGTGTGTGTGTGGAGCCCAGACTTGAGATGCAAAGCAGCATGCCCCTGCATGCAAGGCCAAGAGACGTGTGAGTGTGTGCGATTTGACAGACAGCAGGGATGGAGTGCATTCCTGAGGCACTGTGCCCAGCTCACGCCTCCACACACTCTGCCTATTTAATGTGGAAGAGTGTGTGTGTGTGTGCGTGAGAGAGAGAGAGAGATCAGATGGCCCCATGACAAGTCCTAGCTTGCGGTAGTTTGTTGCTCATCATCTGATTATGTTTTTGTTCTTCTGCATTACAAGCAGAAGCTCCAAAATCGCAAAGTAAGAGCAAAAGTGCATTTTTTTCCAGCTGTATCAATGTATATTTTTTTGCGAGAAAAGGACACAGGTGTGGAGATACGCTGGCTAACTCACAACAATTTAACACTGTATTTTCAAATTGGAGTGATCTAGGGACTAAATAAAAATAAAAACTGGGTCAAGCTGGTTCTCTGATGTTGTACGTGTTAGAATGCATATTATAGGAGCAGAACTGAATGCAGAGGGCTTAAATAAGCACCACTTCCTGAAGATTGAATCCACCATCACTCTCATGTCACTATAGGTCAGTGAAACCTGGTACTTGTGTGTGTCTGTGTGTGTGTGTGTGTGTGTGTGGGTTAAGAGAGCTCCTTCACTCAGGGCTTAGCTTAGCTGCAAATAATCCTCCATCTGTTGATCTTTCTGCTCTGCAGAAGTGCAAAAAGATCATGGTATGTACTTAAACTCTATTTAGGCACATTGGAAAGAAATGATTGTGTTTATTAATATGCCTACTCAGTGAACCAAAAACCCAGGATGCACCTGATCAGTACCTGTCCTGTCTGGTCTTCAGCACTGGGCTGTGTTTACAAGTGGACAGTCAAGTTCTATTATTTTAATCTGTATTTAGGTGTTAGTTAAAGGGGATCTATTCTGCTACTGGATCAGCTTTGCATGAGTCACAGTTCAAAATAATCCTTATTAACTCATCCTGAGCTTTGTAACACACTGTTTTACCTCCACTCACTTTAAAGCCCACTTTCTATTGCAATTGTCTTTGGTTTGGGATGTCTGGTCCCGTGTCTAGGCTTTTTAAAAAGTTGAAAATAGATTACTCGATTAGTTACAGAATTCTCTCTCTTGCAAAAGATGTCCATTTAGTTTGTGCAAGAATTTGAATATCAAATGTCAGCGTTGCAGCTATTGAGGATTCTAATACACTAAACTTAAGCTGTGCATATATTAGTATGCTGTGGGACTTTGGCAGCCAGCGGGCCACCCAGCACATGAGTAGAAATGTGACTGGTTGAATGGGTTTGAGCCAGTCTGCTGCCCCACATGGTGTCCATGAATTCTCAGAAATGGTGCTTGCTGTTTAATATAATCAAGCTGTGTCAACAGCCTGCATTGCCTCGCTGCAGGGTGCAACACAAAAAGCCAAAAGAAACCCCCTCCAGTTGCCTGTAAACACATTTGGCTCCTTTTCCCCTTTGCCTCACAGCAGTAAATACGTTATTTTCTTGGTGTGTAGTCATAATTTACAAATCTTTTTAATCACGTCTGCTTTTTTAAAAAAAATACTTACTTGACAGGAGTCATTTGTTAAGTACAAAAATATATTAAAGCATTTAAAATAATCTCTTGGGATGGTATTCAGAGCTGGTTAACGGTGTCTGCAGTGAAAGGTGGTCGAGGTAAAAGTCTTACTCTGGAAGTCAGATAACAGCAGGGTTTTGGAGCTATGTGGGGAATTTGTGTGCATGTGTGTTATCACAATGCAAAGAGGCACAAGAGGAAAAGCAAATACAGTATATGACATTTTAACTAATCCAAAGGCACACAAAAGAAGTAAAGAAATACAATGCCAATCCCAAGAAAGCTTCAATAAACTTGTGTTTTATTTGCAAGAGAACATAGAAAACATATCAAATGTTTAAACTGGGAAAATGTATCATTTTAAGACAAACTTCAGCACATTTTTTATTTGATTGAAGCAACACTTTGCAAAAAGGTCAGACAGATCCATGTTTACAGCTGTGCAGCATCACAACAGTCCCTAAATGTCATTTTCAATACTCACGTATCGCTCCCCCATTCTTATTCAGCTCACATATCGAAAAGGAGCGTGAAGAAAGACACACTTATTTAATCCCACCCCTTCTCCGTAGGTATAGGTTTATATTTATCCACCTACCTTATTGATATAAACCTAAAAATGTAAAATGATATAATCATTTAAATTTGCATATAGACTTCTGCTGTTGAAGAGGATTTATTCTCAGAGTTTATTCCCTGGTTGTACTGTTCCTTTGTATAATAGCAGCAGTTATTATTGAGAGAAGGAGCTGTTGTCTGGGTCTGTTTCATATTCCTGGTCCTGTGTATTGTGATCCAGATATTTGAATCTTTTCAGTTGATCATATTCTGCAATCTTCTTGAGTGATGCAGCTGTTTTCTCCAGATGTAGATGAGTTGTTTCTTTCAGTGTTATAAGTGAGTGTGTAGTTGCTTGTTAACTTGTTTAAAGTCTGGTTCATGTTGCTCATTGATATTTATCCAGATCCTCCAGATTTTTAATGACCAGCACTTTAGCTTCCTCAGGTATTCAGTTTAGTTTGATGAATGTTTTCCCGTTTGTAGTCCAAGTACTTAGAATTTTTCCCACTTTCTTATAGTACATTGCTTTTTTGACTATGTCGGCGTTGTGTTTGCTCAGTCGATTGTTGTAAATTAATTAATTAATTCAGTTTTATTCAAATAGCCCCAGTATACAACAGCAATCTGAAGGTGCTTTATATTGTAAATACCTCATAATATTCAAGAGAGAACCGCTTTAGCCTTGTGGCCTTCAGTAAACACTGATAATTTCCTATAAGCAAGGACCTGGTGAAATTGGAGAGGATGAACTTCCTTTCAACAAGAAGAGAACTCTGAGAGATTTGATCTGTTGGGTAAAGAAATAGTCCCATTTCAGTCCCATAAATGTATTCAGCTTGCTTTTTGAATTTCATACAGTCTCAAACAGAACACATAGGAAAGAACTTTTTCTTTTTTACATAAGTTTAATATATTTTCTGGCCACTGCAGACACAGCAGCTGAGATTAAAATCATACCTGCTTTAGAATCCATGTTCTAAGTCATGCACACGTAGAGTCAGGCACATGGCCATGGTTCATGGTCACACTAACATCTGCCAGAGGTTAACTGTAGACCCCTGTGTGTTTGCTGGCACAGGTCACGGAGCTGGCAGGCTACACTGCGAGGGTTCACAACATGTTTTTGGTGTTCGAGGACGTCCAGAAGGGCATTTACAAGCGCTCTTCGGTATCAGCCACAACGGGAACAGAGAAGAAGAGCAAGCCTGAGATGCACATAGACGGACCTCTGGAAATAAAGGGTAGCTTGCTGTTTGCACATGTAACACCTCTTCATATACTAATAAACAGGAGAGGAAGAGCCTGGCATCAGTGCAACAGGCAAACTGTTTTAACTTCTGCTATCTGAAGCCCAGAGGAAGCTTTGATTCAACTCTGGACAAAGCATAATCCGCATTAAACCAGCAATTATTCTATCCATTCTGTTGTCCAACCATCAGCAATGAGTTCATGGATATTAGCACATAGGTTCAGCAGTTGTGTCATTAATATTACTCACGAGAAATGAATTTCTCTGAGATGCTGACTTCAGGCTCAAATTCTGCTGCTAATTTATAGTGTCTGCATTACGCAAACCCTTATCTGGCCCAACTTACATATCAATTATTTACATTGTAAGCAGACAGTAATCTAAATGGCCAAAGGTTGGATGCACTCTAATAGAAAGCATCTTATGTTAAAGAGCAATGGAAGTGAATATGTGAAGTGAAAAATACAGAGAGGGCCCAGTCTGTTACTCTAATACGTAATCCTTGCCTTTCCTGGTCCTTTTTCTCTGTTTCTGTTTCTCTACAGGCGAGGTGATTGATGTGGACAAGGGTATCGTGTGTGAAAATGTCCCAATTATCACACCAAATGGAGACGTCGTTGTATCTTGCCTGAATTTTAAGGTGACTAATCATTTTTTTCTTCTGATCTACTGTATTCTACAGCTGCACTTTACCTGATAGTCCAGGCCCCTCTGACTTTTACCTCATCCTCGAGGCTTTTGGTCCGTGTAGAACTTATTAGCATTTAAGAACAGTTCCCTGGGGTCTCATTAGAAAGCAGATAGATCCGGTGGGTGCCAACTTGTTGCACCCCTCAGGATGTTCACTGCTGTATTCACCTCATGAGGATTTCAAGGTGGTTAAAATCACAGATCAGACATGCAGTACCAGCTCCTATTTGCATGCAGTGTATAATACACAATGCCCTGTGTCGTGGATATGACTCTACTGCAAAGATCTTTTCATCCTGCATTTAGCACAAGTTCTGTTTTGTTTTTTCACTCTCAAACTTAAAAGAGGCTGAGGGTCTGCTGCAGATAACTGAATTAGCATGATTTAATTACAGATAATTTTGATACAAGACACGATGTTTCCTTTATTCAAAGCTGCCTTTAAAGTGTTGACTTCTTTTGTTAGGAGGCAATTGTAAGAAACACTGGCATAATAATGTTTTTGATAAGATATTTTTTGAGACATAAAAAAAATCAGCTGCTGTAATCATTAAAAATTAATAGAAATATTTATCTCTCTTGAACGCTACAGGCAAACAGACCTCTGTGCAGACTACACCAAGCTCCAATTATGTAGGCTGGGTTGAGGTCATTGCACCAGAGTACCCCACTAACATTGAGCTGATAAGAGGAACTTAAGCACTGCTGACGCTGTGGTTAAAAACCTCAGTTTCAATATAAATATATACATCAAATCTTAAATGGCAGTTCTTTTAAATCTGATATTTTAAAACTCCACACAAAAGTGCCAGTGTATGATACTGTAGATGGGATCCTGGAGAGTGTAACTGATGAGTTTGCTAAAATAAAGCGAGCAAATGTAGAGAATCCTAAATAATCCACAAATGAGATACATTTTTACTAATATGTGTGCAGAAATGTTCTTACCCTGCACAAAAAAACAAGTCTCCATGCAAAATTATAGTCAGATTTATGAGATGTACCTGGGGCCATTTTGTTCTTAACGCTGTGAATCAGACTCATTCGAAATCCACAGGCCCATGCTTGTTACCTCCAATCTGCATACAGCCATGCTCCCATTTCTGTATATAAGGAAACAAGTCTACCTGGAGGTGAAGCGGAGAAAGTGGTGACAATAAGAGAGATGCCTGCACTGCTCGCTAAAGCAACAAAAGCAGGGGAGCATCCAGCTGAAGAGACTAAAATAATAATATCTGAGGATGAAGCCTGAAACCACTCAGCTTTCCAAAGTGGAAAGATGGAGAGATTTAGAAAAAAAAAAAAGCGATGTACTGGCTGAAATGGGGGGGGTGTAATTAATATTGTTCAACCTGAGACACTCACTGTGGCACAAGTAACATCGTACTTGATATGAAATTCACATCAGTTATTAAAACAGCCACATTCTTCAGTGGCTGTGTGATAGTGCCAAGTAATTAGACTGTAAGTGATGTCATCCAGTAAGGATGGAAGTGATTTTAATAATATGATAATGCCTATTAAAATATATTGACAAAAGGTTAAAGTCTACACATTTTCACTTAGTAATTTGCATTCAAACGTAAGATATTTTATTGTTATGTACAGTGAGTGTGTCCAAACATTTGACTGGTACTGTATTTAATTCTAACTCTGAGCATTTTAGACTAATGATGTTTTGGAGTTTGCAAAGTGCGAACAAAGTCAGATATGAAAATATTGATGAATGACAGATTTGTGTGCGAAAGCTTCGTACACACTTTTTGTGAATGAGGCCCAATAATTGGACAACTCTCTACTGTCTACAGCAGGCATCCCCAAATGGCGGGCCTCGGTCTGGATCCGGACCGAAATGATGTTTCATGCGGACCCGAACCCAATACCAAAACAGAAATGACCACTTAAAATCTTGTTGAGCGCTTTCTGTTTTACCGGTGCAGCTTTTACTGTCCTTACAGTAATGGTAAAGCGTCCAAAGAAACCCACAGACCAATCGCATGCGAGTTTGGCCGTACCACGTGATACCACCAAGCTAGTTCCAGCTAGCCGGTTACTTTGTAGCAAAGCGAGGACAGATGAGAGTTTGAGAGAGGTTACCGAGAGAAAGACAAAAATAGAAACATAGTGATACACAGCAAGAGATCCAGCCGGGCGAGACAGAGGAAAGGACGAACTGATAGCTGAGACTGGCTCTGACTACATTCAAGCCCAGGCTTAAAGTTATGGCAGGACAAGCAAGAGCTCACTTCTCTCACTGAGCACAAAAGAAATAAGTGATTGCCTAAAAACGCTCAGTTATTAAACGAGTTTACAGTTAAATTCTTTAAATAATTTGAGACGGTTGAGTCCAGTTGTGAACCATAAAAATGTAAATCAAACTTTTCAACATTTTCTTTTTTGCTGCAGTTAGTCATTGTGAACATGCACAGTTGTCATGTTTTACTTAGATTCTTCTTTTGACATGCAGTCTTACTTTTACTCAGTAAATGAGAACATGTTCAGCTCTTTGTTTTATGACAAAAATAACAAAAAGACTGTGCACTACAGTTTCAAAGCATTAGCCTTAAACCCATCACTACTGTTTGCCTTTTCTTTCTTTTTTTTTAGCCAATTTAGATGAGCGTGTGGAGTGCCAAGTTATCAGCTAATGCGAGCTAGCTTGGGTAGTAAGATGTAGCCATAGACCACAAAAAAAAGATTTAATCAGCAATATGAAATGGAATGGCCAGAAAACAGCAGGTTCTTCCTCAACACATTAAATAAAATATAAAATTGTATTTTTCTTCAAAAATGACATCAGGAAGAATGAGAATATTTCAAGTTGAAGAAAAATTGAGGTAAAAATTGTGATGTGAATTTCTGCACATCACAATCGGAAAAACACTGCTTAAGCTGCGCAGTGTGTCCAGCTTATCAGCAAAAAGGGCATCTGCAAACACAGCGGTGGATACCTGGTCTGTTTTATTTATTTATTTTTATTTTTTTGCAGTACAGGATACCTGGCTCAAGATGGTTAAAAATACATAATTATTGGTAGCGATAATAATAACTATTATTAGCTGTAATTCAGTGAATGCTCATATATTATATCAACTATTAAATTGTGATAGGTGTCAGATCATTATTTTGTAAATGATATATGTTTGGTTCCGATTTAAAAATAAATAAATAAATTGTTCAAAAGCCACTTCTTAGGGATAGCCTTCACGATTGCTGCAGGCTGCAGGCATGCAGCAATCGTTTGCAGGCATGCTCCCTCCAAACAGTTCGATCTGGCTCCCAGCTGTAGCTCATAAAGGTTCAGAGAACAAACCCAAACAATACAGGCTCTTTTTGAAAGGCAAGGAAATCTGTAGAGAATATTTTCCAGTCTGCTTGTGTTGAGATTTCAGCTCTCCTGTTTGCAGTGCCAATCACCACTATCTTATACTGTGTAACAGCTTAACACCCACTCACAACGCTTTTTCCACCATTTCATTTCCTCATGATGCGTTGTAATTATACTGACAGCCCACTCTGCTTTGGGAGAATTAATAAATCGTCCCTCCCTTTCAGGTGGAAGAGAGCATGCACCTTCTGATCACAGGGCCTAACGGCTGTGGGAAAAGCTCTCTGTTCAGGATCCTCGGCGGCTTGTGGCCCGTCTACGGCGGCCGGCTACACAAGCCCTCCCCTCAGCATATGTTCTACATTCCTCAGAGGTATACGCACAAATGCGCACTGAATAACTGTAGATTCCACAGCAGAGGAAACAACTGTCCCAGTGAACCCTAACAGTAATCTAACCCATTGTAAGAGGATCTGAGCACGTCTGTGTAGCTGACAGAGAAACCAGAGCTCTGGGCAGAGTCAAATATTTACTGTCCAGATTAGGTTTTAAGTACCACCTCTGTTGAATTATTTCATATAATAATAATAAATTACCACCTAGCTAGAGCTGTAACAGTTAGATGACTGATGAATCAGCAGTTATTATGATTCAGTTTTACGATTTTCATATTTGATTTTGTTTAGACAGCTAAACAAATCTAGGAAATACAGCAGGAGAGAGTAAGGGAGTGACCTGCAGGTGGTCCGACCAGGCGAGATTCAAACCAAGGATCTGTTGCCCATGTGTGAAGCAGTCTTAGCAAAATCTTCAAATGTAATCGTATCCCTGCTTGAGTCCCTCCTGTAGAGCAGTAAATATTTTATACATAGGATGAGATGGCCACCTGGCAGCTGTAACAGAACCCAACACACCATCGACAATAAAAACAACTGCAACAAAACGGAGGTTTTTCTTTCAGCGCCTGTTCTTTAAATGTCTAAAAGTGCCTTTGTTGAGCACACAGACTCTCTAGGGCACTTAGCGGATACGGTGTATGTGTATGTGTGTTTCCCCAGGCCGTACATGTCAATAGGCTCACTGAGGGACCAGGTGATCTACCCGGACTCGGTGGTGGACATGGCTGCCAGAGGCATGAGTGACAAGGACCTGGAAGCCATCCTGGCCATAGTCAACCTCAATCACATTGTCACCAGAGAGGGAGGTAGGAGAGGAAGGAGGATAGCTTTTATAAAGACTGATAAGGCAATACAGCTTTATTTATCCGTGTAAGAGCAGCAGTTTGTCACACAGATCAAAAGACACACGAACACTACATAAGAAAAAAGAAAGAAAAAGTCTTGTGATGAATAAATAGCCATGGGCTACATAAAATATCATCACTTTCATTTTACAAACCATTTCACCCTTTTTTTCCAAAGCCTGAAGATTGTAAGTGCAGGGCAGGTTTGCTTGAGCTTGTGTACCGGCCAGAAGTTTGAGTTTGCTTATTACTGGTATCACCTAAACTTGAGGGTGTGACTAATTGGCAGCTGCTCTCCTCTCCTGCAGAACAAATGGGACTACTGTTGTGAACCAACTACTGTACAAAGCTTAGCACTGCAAGAAGGTTTAATGCATGAATAGCTGCACTGTGAAAAAGTTAGGAAAGGCTTTGATTACTCATGCTAATCGGCGCACGTGTGCGCAGTCATGGATCGTCAGTCATTAACTGGGGCACACAGCGACATGCATTAAAGAAATCCAAATAGGATTTAATGTTTAGTCCTCAAAGCTGTCACACACTCTTTGTGTTCATGTTTCACATGGCGGGGAGAGCACTATATATTGTTCAGCTTTTTACTTTTTCACAGCGCTGTATGGTGCTGAAGTGATAACACCTGAACCTGAAATAGGCTCAGGCTGTGCCTTCATGTTTTACCAACTCGTACCACAAGATGGCACAGTCAGTAAACCACACAAGTCATTAAGATCAGCAAGCAACTCGTATACCATGAGTCTACTGCCGGGGCCCAGGTTCGAATCCGCCCTGGGCCACCCCTCTCAGATTCCCTGTCATGATAAAGGCTTAAAAAGTTAAAAGAACTATTGGTAAAATGCTGCCCCCTGGTGGTAAAAATTTCAATTCAGCTTTTCAGAGGGAAGTTACAAAAGGTACGTTTAAAAAACATCTTGTTGTCGGGCGCGTGTCTTCCCCTGTACTTTCCCCATTTCCTGTCTCTCTCCACTGCCAATAGAAGCCGCTGTGGCCAAAAATGCAAAAAAAAAAAAAGCACCTTGTTTATTGTGCAATTCCTCCTTCTTTGTTCAGGCTGGGATGCTGAGCTGGACTGGAAGGATGTGCTGTCAGGAGGTGAGAAGCAGAGGATGGGCATGGCCCGCATGTTCTACCACAAGTAAGGAGAAGCAACCTCTTTGTTAGCGCTTCTTAGCATGTAGCCTATTAGCTTGCAATCATCCTGTTTCCATAGAAGGAATTACTGCTAAGAAACTGAACACTCGAATCAAGGCGGGTTTTCAATGTGTCCATATTTGCATGTGCTTTTTAAAAGCAAATGCAGCTATAAAATGTCACAAATTTATTGTTAACTTGGTGGATGTTTCAAGTAAGATCAGTGTATATGCAGTTATATGCAGCCTGTGAGCCAAAATTCCAGGCACCAGAATGTTCTAAACTTTGGTTTTAAACATTAGCTCTCCTTGTAGAGAGGAATTTAATATGACAATCACAGGCACACAGCTATGTCTCTGAGCACAGAAGCCCCACCCACTTGCTGTTCACACCTTGTGTTTGCACATGGCAGCCAATCACAGGAAAGCTGAATAAAAGGAGCCCGCATTGAGACCTAGTATAAGATAACTGAGGATTATTTTGCACTTTGAATGATCCTAAGCTACTCTAGTCCAAGAATAAAAATGAGCAGAACAGGTTGCCTTCAAAATCATAGTTCATCTGGTCTTTGATTTGTTCACGTAATCTCTTTAACATAACCAATCTGATTGGATACAGTAGATGTTCAGCAATAGCTTAAAATCATGTGCTTTGCCTCTGTCAGGCCTAAATATGCCCTGTTGGATGAGTGCACCAGCGCTGTGAGCATTGACGTGGAAGGAAAGATTTTCCAGGCCGCCAAGGATGCCGGCATCTCCCTCCTCTCCATCACACACAGACCCTCCCTGTGGTAAGACATGTCACACTGGGGAAATATTTTGGCCCATAAAGGGTAACGTAGTCTGTGGTGTATAAGCATCTTTCAGAGCATAGCAGGGTGTAAATTCAAATGCGTTTTTCCTTCTCTTGCTTCAAATCCTTCCGCTCCGCCTCCAGGAAGTACCACACTCACTTGCTGCAGTTCGACGGGGAGGGGGGCTGGCGCTTTGAGCAGCTGGACACGGCGACGCGCCTCTCTCTCACCGAGGAGAAGCAGCGGCTGGAGGCCCAGCTGGCCGGCATTCCCGAGATGCAGAATCGCCTCAACGAGCTCTGCAAGATCCTTGGAGATGACTCTGTCCTCAGAACAGCTGAGGAGTGAGGGGGGGGGGAAGAGGCCCAAGGGGGAGAGGGTTGAAATGAGGAGAAAAGAAGAAGCTGGAGGGAGGAGGAGATGTGAGGCTATGAAAGACAAAGAAATCAGTTTGTTAGTAGGCTTTTTTTTTTCTTTTTGCCCTGTTCGGTTTTTTTCTTTCGCTCTGAGCCTCTCGTTAAAGCGTGAGAGATCTCAATGCCAGCTTGCCTTTGAGCTCTCCTTTCTCTCCTCCCTCTTCTTTTCAACCCCTCCTTTACCCCGCTCCAGTCTGAGAAGTGGGGAGACTGTAGTGCATTCGCAAAAGTATCATAATGCACGCCGGCTGCATCTTCATTTGTAGATTTTTTAAACTTTTTTTAATGTTTGCTTTTAGCGTACATACCGGTAATTGTCAGGATCAATCTGCCGCTGCTCAAAGTGGCACAAATTAACCAAGACGATGAATTTGTTTGTTTTGTAGCACTTTACTCTGCTTTCAGAGGGCTGTTTGTGCTTGTCATGGCAGCTCTGGGAGCTGCATTTAGCTGGAAAAACTATTTTAAATGAAACCACTTTGATGTCCAAAGCAGTATTCTAGGCTTAGTACACGGGATATTTCCAGTTTCCACAGCTTAGCAGCAGATTTTAGTTTTCCTGAACTGAATGTTCATAAATTTGTTTCCAGAGCCACAGTACAATCTATTTCCTTATACCTCGTGTTAGCCTTTGTTGGGTTGCACACCCATGAACCGCTGGTGCAGGCTCAGATGCCGACTCTATTATTAGAACGATTAGTGACGCAGGTCTGACTGCAGAACTATAGGTTTCTGGTTTATTGAACAAATACAATGAGATAAAGCGGTCCAGTGAGGAAGCTCAGCCTTAGTGTGTCTCAGCACTGGCTGTTCAGGTTGCTGGAAATTTGCTGCAGGGATGCACACTATTCATATTAGATGTTTCCTGATTTGATGTTCAGTTTGAAGCTCTCATACATAGTAGAGAATAAGCGTTGATAGGATTTACCAGTCAATGAAAGGATGACTTCATATGAATTTTGGTAATGAGAAATTGAACTCTGCTCATCCACTCATTAAGTGTGTCTTTAAATACACTACCATATGATATGCGGAACATAATCTGGAGATTATGTTCCGCATTATATTAGTTTATAATTATTAAGTTGTAATACAGAGGTTGTTTAGACTTTGGTGCAACTAGTTTTGTTGTTTGGTTTTTTTTGGCATTTCAGCCACGTGACTGGTGGTTTTCCAGCTGGTGACGAAGTCCTGCATTGGTCACATGTGAAGTTACTGATAACAAAGATGAAAAATTGTGATACTGTGAAACTAGTGACTTTTTTTTTCTGTTCTTGAAAAATGAATGGCGTGGTCCTGGTGATGGCTGTAGCCTTCCATTACAGCTGCTAAAGGTCCTTAAACATGCTGTCTTCTTGTGGTTTTAAACTGTGTAAAATGCTCCTGTTTGAATTGGTTGATGAACTGTAAACTGGACCTCCTCTGCCTTTCAGATTGTGCTGATTTAAAAGGGACCTATTATGCTTATTCTCACGTTTATTCTTGGACTCTAATAGGGTAGCTTTGCATGATTCACAGCTCGAAATAATCCTCAGTAATATCTTATACTGGGCCTGACAAGCTGTTCAAGCTACTTTCCCCTGAAGGCCAGCCTCCCTTTGAGCCAGCTGTCCTCTGATTGGCTGCCCTGCACAAGCAAACAGCAGGTTGGTGGGGCTTTTGGGGGCCTGAGCTGATCCAAGAGTAATAGAAAGTGTCTGAAATCAGAAATCAGGCTTAATATGAGATTCCCTCACTTTAACAGTATAAATTATAGGACAGAAAATAAGGAAAAGCATCATAGGTCCCCTTTTAAGAGAAGAGATCCTACGATTTCACTTAATGCACATAAATATGTTATTTTTCATTTATTCAGGCCTTACAGTGACACAAAAAAAACCTCCTTTTAAGTTTAGACTTTCTTTGCACCATGTTATGTCACACTGTACGGCAAATAAGGCTTGACTAACTGGCACAGTCTGATAATACTCCTTCCTGAATATAATACTGCTATATTGTTAAAATGCCTCTGTTTGGTTAACATTCCACCATTCTGTGTTAGTCTCAGAGATTGGACAATCAAGTACGTCATCAGTAAGTGCACTGCTGTTTCAGACTACACATCAACATGTTAGAATCCTTACTTATATACATTCTCATTTTAAGTATATAAGTAAGTAGACATTATCTTATGTGTAATGGAACTTGTATATTATTGCATTTGCATGTCAGGATTTTGCAATTTGCCTGAGCCCAACTGCATCCCTACCATGCTTATATGCCAGCTCTTTGCTCTGTCAGCACTGAAACCTCCCCTCTTGGCTTTTAGTGATCAGTCAAAGAAAAGGACTTCAGAGCATTGAAATGCAGCGCTGCTCTGCTCAGGGTGAGGGCTGCCAGGTTACTGTGGGGCAAACCTTTCCAAAAATGTGACTGTAAAGCAATGGATTTTAAAATTTTGAGTCACTTCTTTCCTTTAATATCTAACGCATTCTCTTGGATGTTCTCTTTAATAAAATCTGGAGTGCTCGCGTTTTCTTCTGGTATGCGAGCGAGCATCATGGGCATCACCGCAGCCTTGCAAAAATGGCATTTCTGACCCCAAACACGATCTCTTTGTTCAGTCGGACTCTGTTGACTGGAGGGCACGCGATCCGCTGAATGACACAAGAGTCTGCCAAGTTGGACTAGAACAATGAGGTCAGCTCAAAAAAGTGGCTGATATATTCACAGGCATGGCAATAGCTTTGGAAATGAGGACAACAAAAAACAATATTTCATCTTGAATGGATGGGAGAAGAAATGATGAGGTGCTCTCTTCTCCTTTTGTCATATTTGTGCATTTTTATGGACATTCATTCTGATGAAGTGTTTCATTATCCTCCAATCATCCTGCAAAACAGAACCTAACTGAGGCTAAAACCTACTCTTTTACTGTTGACCACTCGAAGTCACAGCTTGAGTTGAGTTATCCATGTGAAAGGGCCAGGAGGCTGAAAAATAGAATCTGCTGGACATGTAAAATCCACATGCTGGTAAAGACGCTCCATCAACAGGGAATGGGTGGTCACAGCTTGTTTCTGCTGCCCCCAAGTGGCCAGAAATGTTAATGCAGGTGCAGTATTCATCAATATGTTGGTCCTGGTTTCCCTGTGAAGATTTTCTCTGTTGAATGTTTGGCTTGTGAATGGGACCTCATCATTTCTTTTAACCCCAAAAGGCCTTTGCAGTGGCTTTACTACACTGCTACTTACTAGTAGAACTTTGACACTGAAGCGTTCTCACCCCATCTTTCAATAAGAGATTGAATGTAAATGAGAGATTATGTATGATGAAGCAAGCTCTAATACACTGGATCATACAAGTTTCTTCTTTGTTAATAACCGGTTGTTTTATAATTGTGTTAATAGTGCATGCTATTTCATTTTATTAGAGCCACAATGTGGTGTTACATTTCAGATCTACTGTACAGTGTGGTGTGTGAACTGGAGTTATTGGAAAGGCCATTTTCATGTTATTCCATGGCTACAGGGCAGCCACATTAATATTTTCAACAGTGTCACAAATGGAAGGATGATTATATGTAAGTTTGAGAGTGATAGTTTTTGGAGATAAGTATCAGGCTGTCATGTACCACAGACCAGCATGCATTGATTCTTCCTTAAAGCCAGGGATTACTACACTTTTGAGTTGTTACATAATTGCTTTAAAGACATAGTTACTTTAAAGAGAGCGCTCCCACACCTGTAGTTCTTTTGTATTTTCAGTAACAGTATCCCAGACCTTCTTTGTTGGGACCTCAAATAATGTATGTGTAGGAATCTGTGTTCTTTAAACCTTAACAGCAAGAGAGTTGATCAAAAATCACATACTAAAGGTTGAAAGATGTTGAAAGATTAAGATGTATTTTCTTGTAAATAAAACAACACAAAGCAACCCGGGAAAAATGGACCTTCTTCTTCAACCCCAACACACACACTGATAAATGAATGATATCTTTTTACCAGAGGTTGATGGCTGATGAGATTTTACTGCTTCTTTTAGCGTCACAGAGGTTAGAGCTAGAATCATATACTGTATTGGCAGGCCGATATTGGCTTCTCACAGATACAGTGTATGGTATTGTATGTACTGCATGATATTTGCAATCGTGAAAATGTTGCAGGAATGCAAGAAAAGGTGCTTTGGGTATTTTATCATCTAAATTGTGTTCAGCAGCGCAGCACCAACATCACCGTTAGCAATCACAGACAGTATAAAAGATGGATATAGCCACTGTGAAATGGGGAGAGTAGTTACAATATGATCATGTGACTGTCACTAGCCATTGAGAATCTTCCTTTCTGACTAATGAAAATCACTGCTCCTTTTTCCTTTTAATGTAGCTCTAGATATGTATGTATACTGTGCCGAATATCAGCCAGTGTATACATATTCCTAAAGTAGCGTCATCCCCAAAGCTTCAGTATCAGTCAGGCTCCGGTAGAGGGTGCAGCAAGTGTATGATTACATACAGTGGTGTGAAAAAGTGTTTGCCCCCTTCCTCATTTCCTGTTTTTTTGCATGTTTGTCACACTTAAGTGTTTCGGAACATCAAACCAGTTTAAACAACAGTCAAGGACAACACAAGTAAACACAAAATGCAAGTTGTAAATGAAGGTGTTTATTAGTAAAGGTGAAAAAAAAATCCAAACCATCATGGCCCTGTGTGAAAAAGTGATTGCCCCCCTTGTTAAAACATACTATAACTGTGGTTTGTCCCACCTGAGT
>VUQK01031379.1:0-31031 GCA_015106715.1 Bujurquina vittata
GAACATGCACACACACAAAATTACAACATGACTGGATGTATGTGTGTAAATGGATGAGTTGGTGTATATGGCTATGCATGGGTTTGTGCGCATGCACATAGCATGTCTGTATGTGTGTGTATGTGTGTTTGTGTGTATATATGTGTTTATATGCAAATTTTTCTTTCTTGTTTTTTTTTGTTTTTTTTTTTTTCTTTTTTCTTTCTTCTTTTTTTTCCTCTTTCTTCCCCCTTCTTTTTCCCCCCCCTGTCAAAACTAACACAAATAAATAAAATAAAATAAAAAACAAACAGGAACAGCCTATAGACAACCTATAGAGCTCTTCCTGTAAAGTAAATATGTTTGGTCCAAGAGTGCGTTCAGATTATCATTCTGACTGCAAAACTGCCAGACATGACAGGCTTTATTAAAAAAAAAAAAAAAAAAGCTTTTGGCCATGCAACAGGACAATGATCCCAAGCACAGCAGCAAATCTACAAATATTGTCACAAAAACCCACCTGCACATTTATTGGTTGATATCATTGAGCCTACTTAATCATTAAATGCTTTTGAGGCATCTTTGAGAGTCACAGGTTTAAGGCAATTCTGCAGTCATATTCAGACAACTACACCCATCTTTTTGATGCACCACACTTTGGTATTTAGCTGTGTTCTTCTTTGTTGTTTCAGTGTCATTCAAACTGTAAGCCTCTGAGTTCCAAATGCTTTTCCTCACAGGTGGAGGCCAAGCTGATTGACAAGCTGGACAGCCTGATGTCTGAAGGCAAAGGAGATGAGACATACAGGGAGCTCTTCAACAGCATGTGAGTTGGTGAAAGAATCGGAAAATGTTGCAAAATCAGATAAAATATTTGCTTTCCTGAAATACTTTTCAAGGAAATGCATCACGAGCTACAGTAAAATCACAAACCTTACAATAAACAGTAAAATCCCAGCAAGGACCTTCTTGAAACTACATTAAGGCTAGTTGAGGAACCAGGACACTTCCAGTGAAAATAGCTGTTTATGGGGGTCTAATTACCTAAATGATGCAACCCACACAAGGCTTCATCAGGTAAATTATCTGCGTGGACTGCAAACTGCAGGTCGTTTGCCTCACTAAGTGGACATTTTATCTGGAAGTGGATGTGACTGAGTATTCTGCTTTTGCGAATTAGCCTTTAACCCTGAAAACCCAGAGCATAGACGGCAGCGTTATAGCTCTAAAAAGGTTGCTTATACTTCAATAAAGAAAGCTATTTAATGGATCAAGCTGCTTTTAGAGCATGTAGCTCATACGGGCAGTGAAGCTGCAGGTTTACTTTCATATTCACAAACATGACATTAAAAAAAAAGACAATAGGTAGTTTTGTATTTGAAATTGCTTAAATCAAGCATATTTATTCAGTAAAGAGAGGTAAGTGATGAGCATTTAACCATCTTCATCTTCACTCACACTTCCTCTTTGGCCAGCTCCTTCTGTCTGTCCTTGAGTTTCCAGGTTTGTGCTCCTGCATGCTTAGTGTTTGCACACGCTTTTACGTGTGTGTGTGTGTGTGTGTGCGTGTGTGTGTGTCCGTCCCTGTTTCTTTTCTGTTCATATTTTTGCCTTCTAGTGTTTGAACTTTTGAAAGCAAAAATCTTGCATTTCAACCTAAAAACAAAACAAGCAATTCATTAAATGAAGTCATTTTTCTGATTCACTCTTCTGCTATTTCTCAGCTGTGAATCAAAGTGTGATCTTGATATGAATTTTATCAATATGGATCTGTTTCTCTTATCCCTTTGTCTTCCATAGTCGGTCATTCTCTCTCCCACCATTTGTTTACGTTAAACATTAAACTATGAACTGTAATGCTTCTGCATTCTGTTAAAGCTCAATACTTACAGTGTGCATTATAATGTAATTATGCATTAGAAGTAATTATTGACCTAGACAATAAGGTGCTGCTAAGGTGCTATTTTTATGTTTAAATTAAATTTTATTTTTTTATGATTTAAGCCTACTTTTATTTCACAGTTTCTGGTTTGTTTGTTTTGTTTTGTTTTTTTAAATTTAGTTTTCTTTCCTACTAACTCCACTAATCCCTAAGCTAACCTGTGTGAGTGTGTGCTAATATTATTATTAATTTATTCCGCCTATGCTTCCCGCCTGGAGTAGAATTCCTCTGTTTGGTCCGTACCCTAGGTAAGACACTCTCCTCTTTGTTCTCAGTGTCGTCTGTGTGAGGGGAAATGTGGAGCAATTCCAAAAAAATAAACAGCTTCAGAATTTTGGCTGATGTGTGTTTGCCCTTAATTCTAAGAACCAGTTTTGGTGGCTTAACAGTAAATAAGGTAATGTGAATTATTCTTTTGAGCCACCTTTGTGTTTTCCTTGAACTCCTGTGGGCAGGCCAACAAGCATAGGTGACACCAGTGTGACTGTTATTAATTTTTGCTTCACCTCCTTTCCTTCCTTAGTTATTTCTTCCATCGCTGATCCTTTCCTATCAGTTTTTTTCTCCCCTCTTTTATCTCCTGTTTCTTTTGGTCTTTACATCTTTGTCTTGTTCCGTCTCTCTTCATTTGTCCTTCAGCCTCCTGAAGAAGATTGAGAGAGAGACCTGGAGGGAGAGCGGGATCTCTCTGATCGCTACCGTCACTCGTTTAATGGAAAGACTCCTTGACTACAGGTGAGAGGATGCACATATACACGAATACTTTCAGAGATGCATGCCTGTTTGATCTTTTTAGTCATGCCAAATTGTTAATGTTTCTACTGCAGGGATTGTATGAAGTTAGGAGAAGTGGACGGCAAAAAGATTGGCTGCACTGTCAGTTTGCTGGTGAGTAGCGTGCACTGTGTCAGGTGGTTTGGGGTTTCCTACGAGGCAGATATGTTCTACTGTTATTACACTCTGAAGTTATTACCTTTTTTATTTCAAAATGATTAAAAAATAGAAACATAATTAATGTGTATTGCTTGATAGTTGTGTATTTTGTGTTTTCTTTTGACAGTCATGTAGTTACATAAGAAAACACACTATCTGAGCACCGCAGTGTGTAGGCTCAAAAGTCCCTGCAAATCAGCAGCTGAAATATATTTATTGTTGCACCACTGCCACAGAACAATCTTTCGCTTTTCAAAGTGCTCATTTATTTACTTCTTTGAATTTTGTGTTTGTGTTTTTTCATTGAATCTGCTCCTGCCAGAATTTCTACAAAACAGAGTTGAACAAAGAGGAAATGTACATCCGCTACATTCACAAACTGTATGACCTTCACCTGAAAGCACAAAACTACACAGGTAAGTCCAAAGGAATATAATGATTTGTAGTGTGGGTTCTGTGTGTTGTAAAGGTTAAACTAAGATTTGGCAGGTTGGGGAACTATAAGTTGTGGTGTAACGGGATAGAAATAAGTCATTACATAATTCCTGTTGTGAGGGCCAGTAGGTTGTTTTTTGGAGGGGTTACGGTTAGCTGGCCTTTGCTGCTTCTGGTTCCGAGGTTTACTGATCTTTGTGGATTTAAACAGCTACATTTTACAATATATAAGAAGATATTACATCAGCTGTCATGATTTTTCACCCCCTGGCCAGTATAAAGTGTCAAGATGGAATATGTAAAGTGTTACTACAGAACATCGTTATTTCAAAACATATCTGGGTACTTATTGAGGCAGTCAAATTTAGATTTAAAAAAACTAACGTAAAAGCTTTTTCCCCTGGAACTTCCACTTCTGCCACCATCTTTACTGCTGTAAAATTCTTCCATAAATTACAATTCAAAATGATCTGAATGCCTTCTCTCTCCCCCTCTTATGATATCTCTGCTGCTACCCAACACTTAACCTAGCAGTGATCATGGATACTACAGCCTGTCTGCACCAGTGAAACATAGTCCATCGTTGCAAACTGAAACTTTCCCGTTTAACCTGCACTTACTGTCCTGTGTAACCTTAAAATAATTATAAAATTGTCATTTAATTTGTTAGTCTCACATGAATTAGGACATAAGATGCAAGCTTCAAATGCTGAAGTATGACAGGTGCATCTTTATTGACATTTGCAGCATGAACACTCAAAGTGAGAAGGGGAAAAAAAAAGGCTGTATGCAGGTGGGGCCATGCGGTGACTTAATGGTTTCCGTGGCATCACCTGTAAGCATCGCCAGGATGCAGCATATGAAAAATCTACTCGCTGCCTGCCAGATTTAATTACTTATTAATCAAAGGTGCGGGGATGCTGTTCCAGATCGGTCCAGCCTATTTTGGCCCATGGTCAGAGCACACACAGTACATCTGTATGATGAGTTATTGGAATGTCTAGTTTCACTGCCCTTTCATGTTTTCATGTATTCTGAATGCACACACATGCTCCGCTTCAGTGTTTTCATCAGTGTTTGAGAGACTGAATCCTTCACAAGTTCTGAAAACAAGAGAGAAAAAAGCTGCTGCTTTTAGATTAATATGCCGTTTGTCTCTGTGTGTGCTCACAGAGGCGTCGTACACCCTGCTGTTATATGATGAGTTATTGGAATGGTCAGACAGGCCGCTCAGAGAGTTCCTCAACTACCCCATGCAGAGCGAGTGGCAAAGGAAAGAGTATTTGCATCTCACTATCATCCAGAACTTCGACAGGGGGAAGGTAAGCTGGAAATCGCCAGTTTTTCTCTACAGTGATCCGTTTTAATTTATTTTTCAACAAAAAGTGAACATTTTTCTTCTGCCATTTTTATTAGGTTTTAGTTAGCGGGACAACTGGTTCTATAAAACACTGCATAGTGCCAGCGAGTGTGCGGTGCCAGTGTAAAGCAACAGCATGTTTGGTTTTATTCATCGGGGTTTCTGCCAAGCTAATACCCAGCAGCATGTCAGCATCTCATATGTATTCAAAAACATTCTAATTTAAACGCATTCCTATTTCATACCTGGCAACAAAAGTGAGGAGCAGCCATATTATTGATGCTTCTCCCAGAGTAAATATATGTTAGCCGTTAATACACAGACTTCAACATAACAAGCACTAACAGTTTCATAAAACATTAACCAGGGTGGAAGATGAGAAAATTGCTTTTCCTGCTTGTTTAGTAGAAATGACATCATTCACATAAAATGAAATCCCCTTTAAAGCTGAGAGCTAAAACCTGTACAAAGACATTTCTACCCATTGTGAGCTGTGACATTGACTTGAGGTGCCAACACCTCTTCAGCTTAATCAGGTGAATTGCTGGTGGCTATAATTAGAGCGGGATCCATATTGTCCCACAGTGTTCTACGCCGCTCCTCTCAGATGGTGATGGCGGCCAGGCTGTCTGTTGAAGCACGATACGCACTGATGGCACTGCTTTTAGCTAAAATAAAATCATCAGTAAGAACTATGAGTGCAAACAGAGCTCAGCTGATTCAGGACGCAGCGTCATTTGGGAAACGGTTCCCAGGCTGTGTTTTGTTTTCGTCTCTCAGGAGCTGCTTTCTTTCATCCTCCCACTTCTCTTCTCTTCCAATTTTACCTCGTTATCCTAACTACCTTTGCTGTCGCTCTGCACTCTCAGGAGGGGGGTGAAACAAAACTGTGCTCCTTGATGAGGAGGAAAAAAAACAAACCCCAAAACAAATCTCTGTGGAATCGTTAAAAAGGCCACCCCTCGTTACTTATGGTCCAATTTTCCGTCACATTCACGAGTTATGCCATCTGCCAGTGCTGCCAAACAGGGAGTGGAAGGCAGCAGGAAAGGAAAGCTTTTCATTTAATTAGTGAGGTGGTTGGGTGCTGCATTTACCTGCATGGAGATGTTGTTTTTCACTACTGACGTTGTTGACTCGCCAGTGCCATCTAGTGGAGACCGAATGTGTGGGCACTGCAGAGCAAATGAGTGTTAAGGAGGTTTCTGACAGGACACCGTGAAGGTGACGGGGAATAAGTGTGTGTTTTTGTGTCCTCAGTGTTGGGAGAATGGCATCATCCTTTGCAGAGAGCTTGCTGACCAGTATGAGTCGTACTACGACTACAGGAACTTGAGTAAAATGAGGGTGAGTTGTTCCAGAAGCTGTGGGTATACTTCCTTGAGGACTCCTTCTTTTACCAGAAGATGACTGTGCACAACACAGCTAACTGAAAAGGGACTGTTGGTTCACAAGCAGTACTGTCTTTGACTTGCAGATGATGGAAGCTTCTCTCTATGACAAGATCATGGACCAGCAAAGACTAGAACCTGAATTCTTCAGAGTCGGGTTCTATGGAAAGAAGTTTCCTTTCTTCTTACGGGTAAGTAAATCGCCAAATCCCCTCTTTGTCTTGAGTAGCAAGTTGAATAGAGAAATACTTTTACCCTCTTCAGAACATAAAACAGAGCTTCTGAAAGAATTAACTTTTCTTATATAAGACTCCTCTAGTGGAAGGTGACATTCAGCAACTCTTATTCAGTGCCATTTAATGATGTAACAGGCCCTGTCCTTGGTGGAGTTTTCAGATGGTGCTGCAGTTTCAGTCTCCTCCCACTAGATGTCAAGCTAACCCCACGCTGCTTCTTTCCTAACTCCCACTGCAGAATAAGGAGTTTGTGTGCCGCGGCCATGACTATGAGAGGCTGGAGGCGTTCCAGCAGCGGATGCTCAACGAGTTCCCCCACGCCATCGCCATGCAGCACGTAAACCAGCCAGACCAGACCATATACCAGGCAGACGCACAGTGTATCCTTCACTGTACATAGAGGCATAAGATAAAAGAAGAGTGGTCAGACATGCATCCACACTGAGCAGATACAGTTCAGTATGTGGAAATGTAACCTAACTGTATATGCATACAGATGCATGTATACTGTGCTCCGCTAGCCTTGTGTATACATGTACAAAATTGCCCGTAGGCGACGTGAGGCCCATGCTATCACACAAACATACTGTGCTACAATTTGCATGCAGTATACAAATATGTATTACAAATGTAATACAAATCACAATTGGACACACTAAGGTTTTGCATGCACTTAAACACAAAACCTAAGGGCCAATTCTTACCAGGGACCAGGGACAAATCAAATAACCTACTCACAAGCTCTCTTCAGTTTTCCTCATTCCCATGCAGTGTTCAAATTCACTCCTACGGTATGTGGGGCTTTTTAATTATTCACACCAATGTATGGGACAACTGTTGGCCTAGATAGAAGAGGGAAGGAAATAGGCAGACTCAGTGACATAGTGACACAAAGACTGAAGAAAACAGCACTAAAAGAGAGCAGGGCTGAAGATAGAGAGACATGTTTAGCAGCTGTGACAGTGAGGCTGGTGTTGTTTTCACCTTGTGAGTCTGTGTGTGTGTGTGTGTGTGTGTGTGTCATCCCGGCAAAATATGGTCTTAGTTTAGCAGGAACAACCACAGAAAGGTTTAAAGTATTTTGGCAGGTGTTTGTATGTCTTCCTGCCTGGAGTTTGTCAGCGTGGTAGTGTTGCAACTGTGAAAGTTGCAGTTGCGAAATTTTCCAGGTGTGTAGTTGACATCAAAAATGAAGCCTGAGCAGCAGTGGATTTAATACCTGTCACATTAGATCCCATGGGAAAATAGCCTCGAGTTATGGTGTCCTTTTCTTTTTTTCTTTTTTAATATGTTTATATGTAATGTGTCTGCCTTTTATGTGCTTCCCCCACTCAAAATGACATCTGAATAAAGTAGCGCGCTGCTGTGTTGTTCTCACATTACGCCAATCAATAGTCGCTCTGATTGCTCGCCCATCTGTAAATCCTTCATATAAACACTCATGCATATGAATTCATGTGCCTTAGCTGTCCTCTTTCTCTCTGATAAAGCTGTTCATCAGTGCAGAGGTTTCTCATAATAAAGGTGAGGCTGAGCATTGCTGAAAGATATTCAATCACTTCTCATTCCTCTGTCTTTCTCCACTGCTCAACCTGTCAGTTCTTACTGTCTGTACTGTGTACTGCACTGTACTCTCATGCTTGGAAAATGGGAAATAGCTGCACCAATTCATTGAAACATGAAAGTCAATATTTTCTATCACCATCTTTATTCGTCAGCGTATTCGGAACACTCTTACTCAAGCAGTGACTTCAGGAATAGTTCTCCAGGTTCCATGAAGAACATTCAAAGCTCTTCTTTGGATGTTGGCTGCCTTTTTGTTCCGTTCTCTGTCGAGATGATCCCACGCTGCTTCGATAATGTTGAGGTCCGGACTCTAGGGAAGCCAGTTCAAGACTGATAGTGTCCCATTGTATGTGTGTTTTATTTTCTTTTTTATGTCCAGGTATGCTTCAACTGCATTGGCAGTGTGTTTGGAATCATTGTCATGCTGAAAAATGAAGCTGCTGCTCATCGGATGCTTTCCAGCTGGTACTGCATGGTGGATCAAAATCTGAGGATACTTTTCTGCCTTGATAAATTCTTCAATTTTTAAAAAAATCTCCAACACCAATGGCTGAAATGCAGCCCTAAACCATGGCAGAGCCTCCATGATATTTTATAGATGCCTATAGGCCCCTCCCTGACCTCCTCCAAACATATTAACCATGATTTGAACCATATTTTGATGTGCACGATGCATTAGAGCTCGACAGATATAGGACTTTTAAGCCCAATACCGATATCCGGTGATAGTGTGACACTGTGTCCATGTCAGCAAACATGTGGCCAATATCTTGATTAAAGATGCACATAAGCATATTAAAGGAGTGACATCCTCTACTGGCACATACAGCTATATGCCGTGTGTGCTTTTGTCATCTTTGTGTGAGCATATCTTAAAGTTCTAATATGCTTTCGGGTCATTGAAGATTTCTTTCATTTCAGTCTGCAGTGCTTTCCCTTGTTGCGCTCTCTTGCACTTTCCTTAACGTCCGGTGCTTTCAGACTTGCAGATCTATGCTGTAACTCCCATCCCCGACAGTCAGGATGTGCTGCAGAGAGATGGAGTACCTGACAACATCAAAAGCTTCTACAAGTTTAATCACATCTGGAGGTTCAGATATGACCGGCCCTTTCACAAGGGCACCAAAGACAAGGAGAATGAATTTAAGGTAAGGGAAATTTCTCTGCATTTATCTAATTCTATCTTCTCTTCAATCCATGAATTGTGGCTTTCTACTGAGTGGCCTGAATGTGGAGTTGTTGCAAAAATGTGCTACAAAAACAATTTTTTTTTCATCCATTTATGACATTAATATTTTCACTGATATAAAACGGCTTCATTTACTTCCTTTTCTGCCCTGTTCATCCATCACGGACCATGCAGGGAGTGATAGTTTGAACCAGTGCTCAGGTATTACTCTGTGTATAGTGCATGTTTTATTCATTGTGACTCTGGTATCAGTAATTATACACAGGGACTCGGGTACTAGTCAGAGCCGTGTACTGCTTGGTGCAAATGAAGTCTGTACAGCGTGATTCAGTTTCACAGAGTCACGCAGCTGCACACACTCTAAACAGATACACACACCCGACACACAGACGCTGATATTATTCTCATAAATATTCTGCATTAATGCACACGCTTCATGCAGCCTTCCCATCTCACTTCCATCAAGGCTATTTGGCCAAATTTAATCATGATATCACATTTCCATCAGACTGGATATTTCTGGTCCTTAGATGGGAATAATATCTATGATACACTTTCAAATAGTGGCAACAGTAAGCCACAGTCAGGATATGGTAATATACTAAAGTAGGAAAGAAAGCTTTTTTATCTATCTGCATGACAGAAATATTTTTTTTCTGTGAGATTCTGCTTTCAACTTCCTGCTTTTAAACTACAGTATGTTTTTTGGGGATTTTTTGGTTATTTTTTCCCTTTTTTCCCCCCTCAAGACCTGTTCAGGAGGGTTTCTTGGCCTTAAAAAGCATAAAATCAATAAAGGGCAGCACTGTTGTGTAGTGAGTCGGAAGACCTTTCTTCAGCCTGTGGACACTGGATCAATAGTGCACGTCAGTGCTCATCTGCTCTGCCAGAGTGTCCTTGAGCAAGATACTGGTTCTAAATAAATGAAGCTATACTGTGTTAGCATCTTGATCATTAGAAACCCTTTAGAAGGACCAGCTGGGAAAAAAAATCCCCCAAAGCTGTCAAAAAAATTAAAGATTTTTGAATAAAAAAATTGAGTAAAATAAAGATGTGAGGGTTAAGGTAACTGGCATCTTCACATACGTTGGTTTAAAAGTAAAAATACACAAATGACACTGCTAATCACATACCCATTAGCTTTTGCTTTTTAGTCCTAATTAGAATAACAAGATATTAAACTAACAGGCTATCATGACCCCTACACGTCAAAGTGTCATTGCAATCAAGGTAGAACACCATTATTAGCATTTAGCATGAAGCCATTGTGTTAGTGAGGTTACAGTTCACCGTGCTAGCCGGTTTTGGAAAAACTAGCATGGCTAGTTGTTCCTGTTAAACACTCGGAAGGCTGTAGACCTTCATAATTAATAGTAAGCTCAAAGCTCCACTGCACAGTTCTCCAGAACAAATAGCTTGGCTGTAGGCTCTTACCCGTTGTGGTTACATGACACTACTTGCTCAGGTGTGGACTCCTAGTTTTTTTGTTACAATAGAAAAACCAGTTGACAAATAAAGACACACTACTAACTGGGCTTTTATCTTTGTTTTTTCTTTTTTTCTTTTGGTTTTGTTTTGTGTTTTTGTCAAACAGTTTTTACACGAGTTATTTTCAAAGTACACGAATATTTAATGACAAGTTTGAGAGTATTTTTCACAAGTTCCTAGCGAAAAATGTGATTTTAAATCCTCACATTTGAGAAGTTGCATGTACTTTATAATAAAAGTAAATATACAGTACGCATGACCCCTAAAAATGAGCTGTTTGTCATCCATCTTTCTTAACAAATATAGGTCAAACACTGTTGTGAGTGCTTCACTATACTGTGAACCTATTATGTTTATAGCCTGCTGTTAGTATTCTAAGTTCTGTAGTTTACGTGCTGTCGTAATGACCTTGTGAGAGGTTGGCAGTTTGACGAGCATACTGGCTGACAGCATAATAAGTGTCAGAGATGATATCAGGCATATGATATTATATCTGACCGATGAGTAAAAGTTATATATTTTTTTGTGTTCTTATATTTTCCTTTAACTATCTATCAGTAATTCAATCCTGAGCAGTTTGCCAGAGATAGAGGGCATGTGTACAGCAGGCCTAAGTATTTATGGATGTTTTTGTATGTTTAGCAATCAGCTAATGCTCATGGATGTATTTGCAGAGTCTGTGGGTGGAGAGGACAACCCTGACTCTGATCCAGAGTCTTCCAGGCATCTCCCGCTGGTTTGAAGTTGAAAAGAGAGAGCTGGTGAGTGTGACCACGCCTGATGAAATGACTGTGAAGGCATAAACACAACACACATCTCACACAAGGGACGCAGTGATACTTTGTTCTTTTGTATTTTGCAGGTTGCAATTTAGAGTAATGACAGCCAATACACAAGTATTGATCCAAGTCATTAGACTGCGGAACAATAATGACTTAGGTCATAGGTTTGGGGCTATTGGATATTTCCACCATTGGTTTGATCGGATGTCATCCTCAAAGCCAAATTGTTTTGCTTTGATTGCCGACATGTCAAATTTTTAGAATTGATTTTTGAATTGGGAATGTTCTTCCTAAGAGATTACATGTGACATGAGAGAATTTGCTACACGGTTACACATAAACCTTTTTTCTCTAAACTTCTCATTAAGGGTCAGTTTTCCATGGATTTCTAATTGTTGCTTTGTCCAGTGTATGCCAAACATAACACAGTGTCTCTGGTGATGGACTAAGCACATATCCTTTAGTTCACAGCTGCTGAGTGGGGTGTGAAATTGTGGGTTGTAAAGCCAGTGTTACCCTAGGATGGCTGTGCAGTGCAGTGCAGTAGAATCTAAAATGCAGAATTGGCAAAAGCTCAATTAGCGAAAGGATTAAGCTTTGTGTAAGAGAAAAGAGAGCGAAAAGGAAGTGCAGGATGAAGGGAAGAATATTTCTCTGTACATTCATGAGTATCTGCTAAAGTGTTTATATATTAATGTGTATGTTTTAAAAAAGTACTTCCTATTGAAGCTGTAATAATTATTTAATAATTTAATAATGGCTGTTTCATACATGTCGGTGCTTTTTTGTAAATAACACATTTGTAAAAATCATTAATGATAATGGCCTAACTTTGTAGCGCCCTTTAGCTTCATGAAGCATTGTAGTGTATTTTAATTATTTTGTTTTTTACGGCTCATAACGTTACTGCTTTGATTCACACTCACTCAGATTGAAGTTTTCAGTGAAAAGGCTCAATGAAGCCACTCCAGGCTACCTCCCCAGTATTTCATCCAACAAATTTAACAAGCTGGTGTTTACTTCTAAATCATTTACTTCTCAGAAACTGAGAGTGAATATTGGCTGTCAGGTAGGCTGCCTAATGTGTCAATAAGCTGGTGCGTTTTACCATATTAACTTAAAAGGTCAAATTTATTATGGCAGTGTTGTGCTTTTAGCTATTTTTCAAATAACTGCATTGTAGAAAAAAATGGGTTAATACAGTCAAAAGACAATAGTTTGTCTTCTCCAGTATGGCTGCATGGCTCTGTTCTGGGACCAAAAAGTAGTCAAAACTAAAGCACCAGAGGCTGAAATACCCTGATCTGTAGAGAGTAATATAGTTTGAACTGCTAGACCCCACTACTTTAAAGCATCTCAATAACATTTATAAGATAGCAAAATCAAATACCTTGCTGTAATACCTTATACTGTAAATATCTTAACTTTAAGATATTAATTGTAAAGTTATGAAAAGCTATAACTATATTTTTCTCCATCCTTCTCATACACAGGTGGAGGTAAGCCCACTGGAGAATGCCATCGAGGTGATCGAGAACAAGAACTTACAGTTGCGCACATTGATCACCCAGTGTCAGAGCCGGCAGATGCAGAACATCAACCCTCTCACCATGTGCCTCAACGGGGTCATCGACGCTGCAGTCAACGGGGGCCTGGCCCGCTACCAAGAGGTATGAATAGCTTCCTGGAGGGTTTTAGAGACCTAAGCAGGAGTGAGAGGCAGTGACATATGGATTACCTAATGATGCATGAAGGTGGCTTAAAGCGGAGAGATGTATGGACAGAGAGCATTTTCTGGAGGGTGGAGGGGATGAGCAGATGGATGGATGGATGCATGGATGGTTGAGTGAAGGTTTGACCAAGTGGATGGATGAGTGGTAAGCTGGAGGGGGCGGAAGCAGGAAAATGAGATGGATGGGTAGTGTAAGAATAGGTCGATGGATGGGATTCTTTTTGGTCAGTGGATGGTTATAGTAGGGTGGATGGGGGGGGTAAGAGAGGTCAGGTCAAATGACTTTGACATCCTAAAATTGGCATCAGTTTGTGAACATTATCTCACTGAGCGAAATGTACAAGTAAAGAGGAAAGGTTAAACTTGGTGTTCTCACAGAAAGGGTAAAACAGTTTCTAACTTTTTTTTTTCTAAGTTCCCAGGATTAATAGCAATAATAATAATACCTTGAATATGAATGTAGCTTGAGTTGCCTTCAATACCTCAGAGTGTACCCTCGGCCCCCAGAATCTGCCAAAAAATGTTCACACATTCTGCTTAATTGCAGAAAAACTGTTCAGGAACTTTTTTCTCCACATGATTATTGGCAATAATAATACCTTGAATAGAGAAATTTTTGTTACCATTGATGTACCCCTAATGGACCACCAAGCAGCAAATATGTTAATTTTCTTTTTCTATACAAATACGTTTATTACAAGTAAACTGTATTATATCTTTTTTGTTACCTTGTATGAACTTTCTCATGAGTGTTAATATATTCTCAAAAATTATTCCATTTGAGTCTGTAAAAGGCACCCATTGACCCCCAAAATGGGGTAAAATTACTGATTCTAATCATTTTTCTGAATTGCTGAAAAAAATCAGTGACCTTTTTGTGTTCTAGTGATTATTGCTATAAAAATATCTCTGATATTTAAAAAAAATCCTTACTATCATCCTAACAACTCCACACATTCTATCATCTTACTGGAACTCTGAATAGGCTCCAGGCCTACATGGAGACTTCAACACCGGTGCTTTACTTGACACAAATTGAATGCCCGGTCTTCATGGTGCTGCATTCACTAGTAAAGCTGATAAGAATCTCCATCAATGTGTACAACTCTCAAGTTTATGCTAACGGCGCCTTTTGCTGCTATTTCAGCAAATGGACTTTACAAGTTTATTATGTACAGAATTGAATTCTCAAGGAGGCAGAGCACTAGATTAGCTAAATAAAAGCGCTATAAATACGCACTCATAGCCAATTTATTCTTGTCATCATACAAATGTAGTGTAGCATAAACCTGGCTTATACAGTGAAGTGGTAGCAGATTGGTATGGAAAAGTGAAATTTGGGCAAACTCATCGAGAGCTGCATCTGCTGCTGCTTTTCTAAATGCTCCTCAAGTGGAGACACTAACCATTAGGAGCTCAGCTGAAAAGAAAGACTAAAAATCCAAAATAAAATGTTTCTGTTCTTCACAAACTCTCTTCCTTCTCTGTGTCGCATAGCAACTGCTGTGATAATGCTTGTGTGTTGTGTGGAACATATACAGTATGTGTGTACTTGTGAGTGAAGAGCATGTCTCTCTGTATAAGTAGCCTATTAAGGTTTGTAGGATGCTGATAAAGCCCCAAAAATAAGCATCTCAGAAGTGCTTTCCATCTTTGCTGCCAGTATTTTGCTGAAAAAAAAGAAGAAATAATCATAAACAATAGAAAGTGACACAGGTTTTTATTATTAATATTTTGGATGAGCTGGACACAGGTTTGCAGCATACACATTGCCGCTGTTATCGGCACTCATTTTTCTTGGCAGAATATTTCATGCAGTGCCCCACAGACTGCATCTATAAATCTATTAATTTACGCGCGTAATGCCGATTGACAGCTGTGGAGGTTTGCTCGGCTCCAAATGAAGGAGAAATTGTCGTTATTAATATTCAGATTTATTGCTGTAGTTTGAGTTGAAACCCTTGAGGGGGAATGCTGTCTGATTTATTTCCCCCTCCCCTCAGCGTTCCGTCTCTAATTGGACTTTTCTAATGATTAACTGAGCCACTCTGTGGTGAGGTCTCACTCCCCGCAGCCTGACGAGAAATTTCCATCATTCGTAGAAGATTATTGATTATTTTTTGCTGCCTTTTCTGGGGGTCTTAGATAGAATTTCCTGTTGAAATTCGGTACTTCTCCCTTTGGACTTGCTGTTTTACCTTACTGTAATAATGTTTATGCAGTAAGATATTTTTTTTTCCTGTTGCACAGTTTAATAAGAAATTATATTTAATAAGAAAATAGTATATACAGCGCATACTAATTGATGCCATCTTGATAAAGATCTGAGGATGTCTGTCTCGAATAATAATGCTTCTTATTTTATTGAAGACACAGTCTGTAAGCTGCATGCGTCCTTTGATAGGGATCTATGTGTGTGTTTGAGAGTGCATATGTCTGAAGCAGCCTTCAGCTTCTTTTCTCTTAAGTGTCTCTTTGGAGATAGACAGCTGTGTCCTTGAGAGAGGAGCGGTGCTGATCTTTTTAGTCAACCCCCCCTTACCTTTCAATCTCAGTTTTGTGCCGCAGATTCATAAGAAGATTGTGAGCTGGGTCTTTTCATCGGTTCTCCATTCTTTGTGTACTCTGATGCAGATTGAAAAGGATTTAGCATAATCTGTAGACACACCACAAGTGTTGATGGCATTGTAAACAGGGAAAATCTTGCATTTAATGTATGGATGCGACAAAAAAAATAAAAAATCAGTCAAAGCAGACCGAAGCATTTTTCATCTTATCGCTTTCTCCTTTGAGTCCCCCTTTTTTTTTTTTAAAGGTTGTGTCTGGGAAAGTGAATAGAAAGCACAGTGTGCAAGCCAAAATCAAGAAGGATGATGTTTCTAAAGTGACATGATCTCTAGCTGAGTGCAATGACATGAATGAAAATGATATAAAAGGAGCTTTTAAAATCTGAGCCCAAATTGGCTCTTAAATCAAAACAAAATCAGTTCATTGATTTCACTAACATCCATTCGGCGTGGTATTTTTCGCCTTCTATTTTTAGCCGCTGTGTGCTTTAATTCTGCCCCTGAACCTTATATTAATTTTACAGCACAGATTTGCCAGACAGGAGTTTTAGACCTCACATTTGAGTGGGAGGTGATTTTACTCAATTTTCGCTCAGTTTTTGTGAACATTTTAAATGCAGGGGACTCAACAAATAGACATGCGGACGCTAATTCGGTTTGTCGGGTGCACTGAGATGCAGGTAGCACTTGCTGAAATGGCACGTGCATAACAGACGTTCTGCATTTTGCTTCCACGTAGGCCTTTTTCGTGAAGGACTACATTATGAATCACCCCGAGGATGGAGAAAAGATCGGCCGATTAAGAGAACTCATGTTTGAGCAGGTTAGAAATATTGCTTGCGATCATGATGTCTTTTAAATGCAAACATGAGATTAATCAATTTTATCTCCTAAATTTGACTTTCAACAATGTTGCACTGTGGGAAATGCTTTTTTTTATTTTTGTCTTACAGGCACACATATTGGAGTACGGCCTCGCTGTGCATGAGAAGTTCGTCCCTCAAGATATGAGACCTCTCCACAAGAAGTTAGTGGACCAGTTTCATCTTATGAAATCCAGTCTGGGCATACAGGTAGGCCACTACTTTAAAAAAGCCTTTTAAATGCTGTACACCTTTAAGTGAATGATAGAGTCAAATATCATGTTAAACAGAGGTTCATTTACTTAATGACTGCCATTGATGTGTAAGGATGATTAAAGCCGTCTCACATGTTTTACTTCATTTTCCTCAAATTACTTAACAGAGTCTTCGAGTCTTAATGGAAACAAACAGCGAATGTGACAGTTAGAAAGTGACTGCTGTGCTAGGCTTCTGAGTAAATGACCCCTTTATTCCTCTAAAGAGGAAAGCCACCCCTCATTAAACAAACTTCCCTCATCTGCATACTGTGTGTTTTATTTAAATACCTCATGCTGACACAAAGAAGCATTTAATCATGTGCACTTTCTCTTCCCCAATTTAAACCCCCGCAGGAATTTCCAGCTTACGTGCGCGCGAGCCCGGTGCACTTCACCAACGGAAGCCCGCGAACATGCAGGAACTCCGTGCCCAGCATCATTAGCCCAGATGGCGGCAGAGGAGTTGCCAGGCGGAGGTGACAACTCTTTTCTTAATTTCTGTGCTTTATGCGCCTGTCTGTGTCGTTCTCAGCTAATTAAATTAACAAGTGAGGAAAACGTATTGCTATTCAATGTCAATTACTTCTGTAGTTTATTATGCTAAGTCACCCAAAAAGCTCTTTAACTTCCATTTCAGGAGTGCATAAAATTTCTCCTTGGTATTCTCTGACCTTGCTTCACTCTGTCTTAAAGTGTGCCCTTTAGTGCAGACCTTTGTCCGCATCTTACTTCCCTTTTCTTTCGTTTTTTTATGTCTCCACCTCACCTCAGACGTCACGCTCTGTGCCTTTTCTCTCTGCCTTCTGCAGTTTTTTACTGACATAGCTCAATACAATAGGTGTGGGTGGCTGGCTGGCACCCACAGGGATGTGGTGTGCGTGCGCGTGTGTGCGTGTTTTGATGTGTTCAGTGACCCTGCCACTTCGTCTACCTGCGACATTCTGCCTCCAGAGTCTGATCCCGCGGGGCACAGCCACACAGGAAAGATGGAGACGCACACATCACCTCAATCTCCCTGTGACATTTCGTATTTTTGAGTTCTGATTTCTTTTTTCTTTTTTTTATTCTCTAGTTTGCAACAGACAACCAGGTCACATCTCGTTCTTGTGCCTTTTGGCAGCTTGATGGAATGCTGTGATTGATGCATCAATTACCTTCGTCTAATCTGGCATTTTCTGTCTCTCTGTTTGTCTTTTTTTTTCTCCCTTTTATTGGCCTTACTGCTGCTAAATCTTTGGTGAGTGCAACCTTTTAAAGATAATGACACACAATAATAAAAAACTTGACTCCCTGTATTAAAAAAACCATCATAACCATGTCTCTTTTGCTCTTTAGCCCCCTCAGCTACCCTGCGGTGAACCGTTACTCCTCATCCTCTCTGTCATCTCAAGCCTCCAATGAAGTCAGTAATATCACAGGGCAATCGGAGAGCTCGGATGAAGTCTTCAACATGCAGGTAGTCTCCCTTTGTGCCTGTGCCTGCATGCCCATGCAAAGGCACTTAACCTAGTAAATTGAGTCCATATCCCCGGCATTTGCCCTCCTCCTCCCCTCAGATTTCACTTGCAATGCTTTTTAATCCACTCTCACTCTATTTCACTCCTATTTCTCCTCTGACCCTTTTCTCTCTATCTTCCGCTCTTGCTTGTGTGAAACGCTGTCCGTCCAAGCAAATTGTCATGATTATATCGAAAAAGGACACAGTGCTTTGTGCGGGCCCGTCCAGGGAGCCCCGCTGGAGTCTAATCTAAACTAGATTTGGCCAATTCAGAAAGCTGCCGACAACTCCTGGCAGGCTGTCTCCCGCACCTGGCAGGCCCGGAATAACAGGAAGAGGGGGGAAAATTCTGTTGTCAGGGATGTGATTGAACCTGTTGCAGAGTTAGTTTTGTGCTTCTTCTTTTTTGTGCTTATTTTTTTAACAGAGCAAATTAAATTTGCATCACCTCTGTGCCATCTCGTATTTAGCAGAGAACACATCTCCAATAAAGCATACCTTTAAGTCTAAATAACATTTAAATGGATGCGTTAGAAAAGGTGTCACACCCCTGTGGAGCTGTCATAAAGGGATCAATTAGCTACTGAGATCAAAATGTTCTGTTTTTTGTGTTAGACGGTAACTAAATTTATTCTTCATGTGAAGTTGGGCATTTAAACTTGGGTGTCGATCGGGTTAAGTCACTTTTGGAAGCAGCCTCAAGTTCAGGATTTGCAGTTTTTGGCACTTTAGAACGTTGTCTTCTTTTTTTAGCTCTTTCTTTAATTCTCGGAGAAAAAGACAAAAGCTCCAACAATAAAGAACTGACTAAAAATACATGCTCAGCTTTAATTGTAAATGTTCATGGTGTCCTGGTGTAGATGCTGGTATTGATGTCATTATTCTTGTTCTCTTTTCCACCTACAGCCCAGCCCATCTACCTCGAGCCTCAGCTCCAACCACTCTGCCTCGCCCAACGTCACCAGCTCAGCCCCATCCAGTGCCAGAGGTGAGGCTGGCACTCAGCGACACCACTTATTCCACACAATGGGCTTTTAGCTGATATTTCAATCCGCACAGAGGAAGCAAACAGAGGTTCAGCTGGACAGAGTGAACCTTTGACCTTTCACTGACACAATGTTCTCTCAAACCACCGCAGCATCCTGTCTGGTGAGGTTTGGGAGGTTAGATGACGCCTAGGGATAAACGCAGATTAGGTTGATGGGGGGAAAAAAAGAGAACAATGAGAATGGAGCATTGAATGGAAAGTGTGAGACTGAAAAATAGAAGGAATACAAAATGAGCCCAGATTAAAAAAAAATGAAATGAGCTGAGCTGAGCTGAAAGAAATGCTGCTGAAAGAAACATGGAGCCAGTGAAAATGCAAACAAGAGTAAGAGATCATTATAGCTGAGTATCCCTCTTGGACTTCAACACAATCTCCTGTCCAGGCCGGTGTCATCCAAGCCTCCTCTGCAGTGCATTTTGAATGTCTAATGCCTGCTCTTGCTTCCATCTCGATGTGTTCTGCTTGATCCCCATCATAAAAAGTAAGAATATATGAAGACGTTTATGGAAGCGTACACACTCACCTTTTTCAAGGTGCTGACAGCGGCCGACGCCCTTATAAAAGTGCCCTCTGTCTACCCATAAAGCATGTTGAGAATTATTGCTGCTGTAGTGTTATCTGAATGAGAGCCAACGATCAGCATCTCATACTCATATGATAGCCTTCCAAGTGCTGTAACATTCGCTAATGGATCAAGATCCATACAATAGCTAGAGCAGAGGAGGAGAAGTGCTGTGAAAAAAAAGTACCAACATGTGTGTGGGGGCGGACGTTTGTGTTCATCTCCGTTGGCGTGTTACATATGTTACAGTGTCGAACTGTAGCACATGTCTCTGTAGTGGTTGTCCAGCGTAACAGAGGAGGTGAGAGGGTCTGTGTGTGGGTGTGTGTGTGTGTGTGTGTGTGTGTGTGTGTGTGTGTGTGGGTGCTTGTGTAGGAGTGGCCAGGCCATTTATCATGTTGTGGAAGTAGTGAGGCTGAAAGAATGGTGGAGAGGCTTGGAGGGAGGGAGAGAGATTGGCCTTTCCTGACTGCCAGTATTTGTGGGTAATAGCCCTAACACCTTGCTCCCGTTTGGTCCCTTATGTGTTTGTGTATTTACTTGTGTGTGTATGTGTGTGTTGCCGCTCTAATGTCTCATACCGTCCATTCCAGGATCGCCTCAAATGGCAGAAAAACACAAGCATTCCAGAGAAAATGCCTGTCTGTCTCCACGAGAGAGACCAGTCAGTGCCATCTTCCCTAACCCCCTCGATCCTGCACAGGTTAGCACACGCATTCTTCTACACATACAATTATGGAAATTATGCCTTTTATAGAAATAGTGCATATGTCATTATACCAAATGTTCGCTGTTAGAATGCATTTAAAGTGTTATATTCAATTTGCAGTACACCACAATGACTGTTAACACACGAGCATAGACACCAGAGCCGTGAATTGTTTCCCCTTTGTATTGCATTAAGGTGCCTACCTGTTAATTCAGAAAGTGTCAAATAATAGGTTTGCATATTTATAAGTAAGCTGTGAGTACAGAAACACCACCTACCTGCTGTTTAAACCCTCTGTTTGTGAAGGGCAGTTAAACAGAAGAAAGTTGGCGTACAGAAAAGGTGGGGCAGAGGGTGAACTGGGATGCTGCACGGGTCCGGTATAAGATAAATGAGGAATATTGTGAGCTGTGAGCCATGCAAAGCTACTTGAGTAGAGTCCAAGAATAAAAATGTGGAGCTGTAAAAGAGAACAATAGGTGCACTTGAGAGAGAAACGGCAGCAATAGAGCTGCAGGGAAGGTGATCAGGATGTCTGGAAGTGAACTTTGCTGTTTTGATGATGGAGTGAGCTGGAACCTGACCTCACAATGTTCGTTTATTAGTAGTAAAAGCATTAACATGCCGGAAAAAAAAGAGTTATTTTTATAAAGTCAACGGCGCAAGTGTGTACATACATAAAAACATAAGAAGAGAACCAGGCTGCAGTGCCGATGATGGATTTCGGCAAGAGACATCCAGCCACCAAGCTTGAAATCCCGTTTCATGCGCCACTAACGGCGGGCAAAAGCTGAGGATTACAGTGGTGAGAAAACCGATAGCATAATCTACTGGAGCTTATATCACTCCACTCTTGAATTCTGGGTCGTTTTTTGGTTGAATTCAGTAACTGTGGTGCTGGTTTTCTTTCCCAAACATTGTGAAACACTGTAGGGTCGACCACTGCTACCAACTTCATGAACGGTACACTGACGTGAGTGTGCTTTTAGGAGTTTAATGGATGAGGAAAAGTCATTTTCCTCTCAGTTGTAGCTCTTACAGATGGTCCTTTTACCATTAGTCGTGCTCACGGCCTAACCTGTCATCCAAGTGTGTGGCTTCCTGATTTTAACAAAAAGGCAAAACAAAAGGCGGGTCTATATTTGTCCAGCACTGCAGCCACACGTAAGGTGCATACTGGGGCAGAAAAGAAGGTCACCTTTGCAAAGTACAACATATTTCAGTGAGTAACTGTCAAAAAAAAAGAAAAGGGCTTCTGGATGAGGGCACATGCCGTGAGGCCATTCGCAGCTGAGAAGTGCAGTTTTTCAGGAGCTGCTGATGTTACTCATGTTTTATTAAAGTCAAACAGCCCAGCTCTGCCTTATTCCTTTTGGGGGGGGGGGGGTCCTGTACAGCCAACTAATGTTATAACAATAACGAGAGGTGACAAGAACGCCATGATATTGCAGTTTCTTTTCTCGATGAAGGACAGACTGTAACACAATCACACACTCCATCTGCAGCGACAAAGCCACGATAACAGAAAAGTAATGTTTGTCTTTCAAGGCCATCCATCTCTTGCGGTCAGCGCCTGTCACTGCTCACCTGTTTTTCTCCCCCCGTTTGTGTTGAGTCATTTGAAGTGTTGGAGGTATTGATGTTAGAGAGCCAAACAATTATTTCCAACCTGACAGCAATGAAAGACTCGCTATTAGCTGCTAATGGAATATTGATCATTAGAGACATTGATCACTTGTATCATTTACTGTAATTAGAGCAGGAGAGTAAGAATAAAGAAGCTAATTTATACTTTTTTGGGGTGGGGCGCTTCAACAAAATCCAAATCTCTGCTGTGAAGGTTACACCCAGCCATCTTTCTTTGTGGCTCTTTATGTCGTTTCTGTTAAATTTCTCAAACACTTGTTGCTTTTAAGGCTGACGATTGTGTTACAAATACAGTTGCGTGCAGTGTGTGTGTTAGTAATTTGGGCAACATCTTCTTTGTGCAGAGAGCCCCTGCTCATCAGATAGGTGATACCACTTTACCAAGGAGTGACCCCAACCTCTCAGCGCCTGATAAAGGTAAAAACACTTTGTTTAACATATTTTTATGTCCTTAAGTTGCTCTGGAAGTGTTCTCTGTTCTTCCAGGGAAACGATGCTATCTTATGTAGTCGCTCCTTTCTATTAAATGTATTTATTGTTCTCTGAGTTTCTTTTCCACTGCTGTGGTGGGCCTGAGATGCAAGATGCAACAAAAAATGAAACACAACAGTAGCTGAAAAAACAAAATACTCTTTCCTTATAATTCTGTCCTTTCAAACTAATCTTAAAGTTCAAAGATGCTTCTGAGAGTAGTATAGACATTCCATCAACATGCCACCAGGTTACATCCAATCAAAAAACAGTAAAGAAAAAACTGTCCTCGCTTTTGGGGTTTTTTTGGGGGGTTTTTTCTGTGCTGTCTGAAATGTTGTGTGTTCTAAAATCTTGTTTATGTTTTACAAAATGTCATGCTTTTACTTTTCTTGTCGCATTCACACTTCAGGGCCGCCATACATTTCACCGCCACACCGAGTTCCCAGCGTGTGCCCATTAAGCACAAACCCTAACCACAGAAAAGGCTGTATTCACTGATGCGTATGCCACAGTACAGAGTGGCGTTTTATCTGTCCAGACATGCAGTGTGTATGTATCACAGTTTGACCACAGATTGAGTGAAAGCTTTTGGGAGCTCCTCAGGATACAAACAAACACAATAAAAAAAAAATGCATACACACTGACTAGATTACAGCTTTCCATCATCTGTCATCCTAAAAGAGTGGAAAAAAGAGCAGGTACTATTCCTACAATATTGATGGACATTATGTGACATTCCTGTGTATGAGTGCATATGGATTAGTTCAGCCCACTCGTTGTCATTTAACTCTGCACAGGCAAAGGGAGATGCATATGTCTCCTATTTTCTGGGGAAAATATGCCTACCATCCGAGCGCTTACAGCCCCCATTATAATTTCAAAATACCTGAATCATTTGATTATAAAACGAACGCACCCTTTTCCCCTCTATCATCGCGGTTTCTCGCAGCAAAAAAGAACAGCTCTCAGAACAGCTGGCTAAATAATTATGGAGGACTGCAGAAAAGACACTTTAAAACAAAGAGTGAGGATTGTGGATGCGGTGGCTTCCTTGTGACTCGCACACAAACACGCACCTTTGCATGAGATTTAGCTGTGATCTGTAAATAATGCAGCGAGAGGTGCACAATATGGTGACGAGACACCTTCGCACACATAACAGTAACGAAAGGTGTTAGAATTAACACGAAACCTGCGAGTGAACAAGTGGCAGTTACATTGGCTGTAAAACGTGATAGAACAATAATAATAATAAAGAAAAGGCTGCTCAGAAGCTGAGTCCAGATATCAGGCTACCACAACTTAAGAAACTGTGACCTAAGTATTCACTCTCAGTGTGATGTCAATTATGGTGTCTGATTACTTTTTATTTTTACTGAAATGTCTGCACTCCGAGACTAGAAGGAGCAACTTGAGAGCTAAAGACTTGATTGAATGTGACCTCTAAATCTCAGAACTAAACAGCGTCTGAGATGTCTAACAAAAAGCTATGGGAGGCTTTTAAAGAATATTTATGAGCTGCAAACTGAAAGTTTTGTGACTTCAACCATAAAAACCTGAAAGTCTTCCCTGATTTAAATTCTGCTTCTTTCCTCTTCAAGTTTGGCTGTTTGGGAACCCCTGGACGGCTTCCAGCGGGGCTCTGTTTTTTAAATCGAGTGAGGATGTTGTGGCCACTTGCTCTTGTGCATCTGTGATATGCGATAGATCCCCTCCAGTGTGTCAAAGCCTTCCTTCAATCTGAATTTAATTTTGAGGAAGCGAACAAAGTGCAGGGAGCCATATCTGGTGGTGGTGTGCATCAATTGAGTTCTTTCAATGTAAAGTTAGTGATTGATCTAACTCAAATGCTCTGTTGGCATTCTGACCCCAAGTGACAAATTCATAGTGCAAAACTCAGAAAATGTTGGACAAGCAGACACAAGCATGCCCCTGGTTGTGTTTTTAAACTGAAGCTGCTTTTGGGCTTGGGCAACGGGGACTCTTCCACTGAAGATTTCTCTTTGGTGTCTGGGCCGAAGACATGATTTTTCAACGTGAGGTTTGAGTTTGAGCCAGGAGTTGCACAAGGGTATGGTGTATTCACAAATGGGCATGTGCAAGCGGTCAGAAGGGGATCTAAAAATATAAGGATACAGGAAGTGGTGTAGAAGCAGCTAAAGAAAACAAACCCTGATGCTGATCTATTTAATTAAGGTAAGATTTTTGCTTTTTAGGGCTGAGGTTTCAGAGCTTTTTGATGGCAACTTGTGCAATCAGCACAATGAAATTGCTCAGGACACACCAAAATTATTACTAGATTTCATCCCATCCTCCCAATCTGTTAAAAAAGAAAAGAAAAAAGAAATCAATTGATCAGGAAGACATAAAATGAAAGCATGAAAAAAAATTACACTTAACAGAAACCACACACAAGCCATTATTGTCAAAAGGCTAAAGGTAATTCACTCTGGCAGATTATATTGGAACAGAAGAGGACACCAGGCCAGAAAATAAATATGATGATTAATACAATTTTGGAGCTGCTCGGTAGCTTTTAAGCGCCTGAAGACTGAACACTAGAAGAGCAGCAATCAGAGTTAAAAACACATCTTTTATGGATAATTTTAGACCAATCAAAAACTGAAAAAACTTGCCTAATCAGGACTGCTGTTGTGAACAAACAACCCAGCAAATGTCACAAGTCTCTGATGGAGGATTTGCTAAATCCTGAAGTGTGTGGCATCGCATTTTTCCATCTCCCTTAGAAACCAGCGAGGAGAGAATTCTGTCATGTGTAATAATCCAAACGGTTCTAATTTTGGCAGATGGAAGTCATGTTGCATCTGATCGCTCATCACAGGCAGCTGGTTGAAATTTTCTGTTTTTAGCATCTTTAAAGTATTGAAATTGTCTCTGTGCTCTAAACTCAGGAAACACTTTACGTTTAGTGTGAAACTAGTGCTGCAGTCATCTGGTCATAGTCATCATGCCATCCATTTAAAATGTGCAACATTTCGTGTGTGTTTTCATGTTGTCCTGTGTAACCCATACCCTGTTGTGTGACGTGTGGTGTTTTTGTGTACTCTAAAGTGAGGCTCGCTCCCAGTAGTTGGAGCCTAGACAGTGTCAAAGAGGGTATGCCAAACTCCTCTGACTCTGGTGGCAGATTGCTATGCCCTCCTGTTCCTCCTAGGCCGCCGTACTCAGGTAAAAAAAAAAAAAAGCTGATTCAAGGAAATCCTCCAGTGAAGAATGGTACTAATTTTCCAGTCTGACTTTTGACACCTGGTGCTCGCACCACCTCTTCCCACTAAAGCATTCCCCATCTAAGGCTCTGTTTCCTGGCTTTCAGCTCTTATAGTGACAGCAGCGTTTCCTCCACTAACCGGCATCAGCTGCTGATTTTTCCCACTATGAGATATTTGGTTCAGCTGTGAACAAGTGTGGAAATCTCTGTGGACTTTGAGATAGCTGGAGTTAATGCCAATTAAAATTCCAGTCAATTCCCAGTTTCTTGTTTAGTTTTTTTTTCTTCTTTCCTTTCAATCCCCTTGAGAAATGCATGTCATTACTTTTCAACAACAGTTTTTTTTCCACCAACAGCTCAAACTCTCTTTTAGTTATTTACTTATTTAAAGAAGCAGCCGTGTTGACTTATTCCCTGGTGTTTCCTGATGTATTGCACTGCCCAGCAGCATAATAAGCAGATGGAGTCTTTTTTTCCCCTTCCTCCTCTTTTTCTGCCCTCTTTGCATAGTGCAGTAACAGCTGTTGGATGTAGAAACAGCTTAAGGCGGTCCAAAGGACCTGCAGCACATCAGCGCCTTTTTGATTCATTGATGCTTTAAGCCACTGCCCCTCTTTGCTCCGAGTGTGTATGATTGCGTGACTCATGCTGTGTCATCCTTGTTAATGGAAGAAAACACTTCTCTAATTTGAATTTTACCTCTCTTTACTTTCTTTCATATGGCAGGCTCTTCAGCTAAAAACATAAGGCCGCAATCCCCTGTCCCCACGTCCAGATCACCGCAAAAGGTTGGTTCTTTTTTTGTTTTTCTGTTAAAGACTAAAACACTTTAGATCTGTCCAAGGTATTAAAAAAAAAGGCTTTATGCTCTCTAGAGTTTTCACAGTTGAAATTCATGGACTGATGTTGTTGTAGGAATAAGACTAAAAGAAAACCTGAAATACTACAAACTGGTTCGCTGTAACGAGTAACTTGCTGCCTGCAATAACAAAGAGAAGTATGCGTATATGTGTCTTTTATTGGCATTGTCAGCCTCCCTCAGATGCTCCGTGCTTCAGTAACGTCGGGCCTATTTTGTCAATTTACAGTATTATTAAGGAAAAGAAATATGCGGGGCTCGACACTGAACATTCAGGGTGCATTCCCAGCTTTGAGATGTCCATCTGTGCCAGTTACCTGCTTCCTGGCATTCCAAGTAAATTAAGACTCCCATTGGAGAGTATCACAGTCACGTCAGGCACAATATAAGACATGCTTTTATTTCCCAGTGTTAAATTTTGTGCAATTTCCAATAAATTAACCAGAAGTACTTTCTAAACAAACCTTGGAAAGTCGTGTTTATGTGATTTATTTTTGAGTTCTGAGAGGGGAAACTCCCACAAATCCAGTTACTCAAAAAATTATTCATCCCGGTGTTGAATTAATGTTTGTTTTTTTGTTTCTTGTTTTTTTTGGTAAATGTATTCTTGCACAATATTATGAGAAGGTGAAATGAGGCTGTAAGAAGTACAGTCACATGAATTTTCAATATACAGTGCTTAATAAATGTATCAGACTGCCACCCAGTGTAAGGTTTATCCCACAGCTGCCCTAAATTAACAACACTGGTAATTAGTTTCTGTAGTTAATCCACCAATATGCACAAGCTCTTTAATCAAAATTATATTTTTACTGCTAAATGTAATTTATATTGTTCTTGATTAATTTTAAAATTTATAAAAAAAAGCAAAAAAAAATAGTAAAGCACTTTATTTTTTTTATTAAGATGCCAAAATTCCAATTATTTCATTGCATTCCTGAACAGAAAAATGAGTTTTAGTCGTTTAAAGTTACACTTGATTAATTTCTCACTTCTTGGGGAAATCCAGTGTGCCGGCTCAAATTTGGGTAGAATAATATGAATTCGTAATGAATAATGTAATTTTTATTTTTAAACAAGTTTTTGGCAGATTTCTATATTATTTGTGTTTTTTGTTGTCATGACAGGGGGTCTAAGAAATTTGTTAAGCGCTGTATTTACTAAGTACTTTTAGTATTTTATTTGACAAGATTTAGAAAAATTATTCATAAGCTTTCTTAGTAATCAGTGGTCCATTTACTGTAGAACAGAATAAAAAACACTGGATTTTTTTTATAGGGCTGTGAGTATTTTGGGGCATAACTGTATGTATGCAGTAAAACCAGCTAAAAAAATACCTGTGTCCTTGCCTTTCAGTCCCAAAAGTGACACTTAGCAAATCCCAGCAGTAGCTTTTCAACACCAAAAGAGCTTTTTTTCACTGGCGCAGACTGTTGGTAAATCTGTCCCTTAATCTGCTCACTGTAAACACTGACTGAGCCCAACTGGGAAAGACCCAGTCCGACTGGGCTTCTGTCGGCAAGTCAAAATCGTACACATAATCAGTCTGACAGACGTTAAGCGACAGCCTCAGGATCTTTTTCCTGTACTGGTGTCATCTAGCTAACCAGCTGCGGGGTCTTTATCCTACTCTCTGTCAGCCATAAGACTGGGGACCTTTGCATTACTGTTCAGTGAAACCATTAACAGCTCCAGCGCTGCTGATTTGGTAGTTTTAATGTCACAGCGGTCCCAGAGTGGACAAAAAATGGTTCTGGCTTGAGGGCATACAGTGTGTTAAGTATTTGTACACCTGGTGGAAGCTGACTGTCATCTTTGGTGTTAGAATTCAGGCTCTGGGAGGATGTCACACTGTGTGCTAGTTGAAAATATGCAAAACCAGATAGATGTATCTGTGAGTGAATTTAAATTTCAAAGCCTGAACCACATTTGTTGTGTTTTTTTTTCTTCTTCTCTTTACTATTAATGTGAGGAGACCTCTTTGTGCTGCACTCAGTGTTCCCCTTAGCATCTTGACTGGAATGTTTCGAAATAGGTTTTTTCATATCTCTGACCTGAAAGTGTTTTTTTTATCTACAGATAAACTGATTACTCCCACTTTGTCTCTAAGCTCTGATTTATTAATGATCGTTTTAATACCAGTCTGCAAATACAGGAGAGGTTCGGGGAAGGTTAACTAAGCACTGAGTGAGCTCTTAATGAGGATAAAAAGTCGTTTTAAACCCCGTCTAGTTTTCAGCTCGCTGCTATCTTATTTGTCACAAGCAAGCGTGCTGAGCTCGCAGCGTTGTCGCAGGTGTGATGTCTCCTCGCATGTGACAACTGCCATGAATGCAGTTGTTTGTGTGTGTGTTTCCCACCGCTTGTGTATGAAATAGAAAGACAGAGAGCGAGACACTGGATCCCAAAGTGTGAGTGACAGCTCGGCACTCAGCATGCTCTGTCAATCAGATTTGTACGTGGCGAAGTGTGTTCCCACGCGCGCGTGCTCGACGTGGCGATAGAAGAGGCCTGGAGCGGCATGCCGAGTGCCCGTCACAGCACAGCCTGAGATAGATCCTCCACGGACCTCCGGCGGGCCCCATTATCTGGCACATGAGCGCACCCATGCCAAACGCACACATCACTCCGTGCAGCCAGGGGCCTATTACCAGCCCACAAACCCCGGGACAGCAGTGAACCCGCAGAAAACACATGGTGCAAGTCTGACAGGGCCGCACTTATTCATCTCCAGAGGTGGAAAACTGGGTCAGGAGTTTAAAGTACTTGTCAGCACTGTATTAAATATACAGATTTTATCACGCTCGGACAAATGTGAAAAGGCTTGCGCAGCCGTGCATGTCAAATACATCTCTTTGTGCATGCCCCTGTGGCAGGAACAATGCAACCTTACTGATCAACTGTATACTCCACTAGATCCAATTATTTTCAGCAGATATAATGGCAGCGTGGTGTAATTGCTTAGAAAAACATTTTGATGAGTGATCGGATTTTTGTTGGAGGGAAGTGCAGCATATTGTGTTTTTTCGTCTCGGTGCACAGGGCCGGCTGATGGAGTGGAGAAACCTGGTCCTCTCATCCTGTTCACTGACTGCGTTTTTAAGGTTATTTATTGTTGCTGCACAGCTGTGTCAGCACACATGTTTAAGGCAGCTTAACAGAGGAGGCCCAACTCGTGGTCACACGACTCATGACAATAGAAAATAGGCAATACGAATACAGAAAATAGGCAAGACTAATATGATTCTCTGTCATGCACTTAAGATTTTGTTGATGCATATTAGTTATTTCATGGCGCTGATTATCAACGTGAGAAAAATTAACTCTGAGGGTTCAAACTGTGCATTTGTTTTTAAGGAGCTCCTTTCCTGTTCTGCTCTGAATTTGCAGATTTCACAAAATCTAGAGATTCTCTTGTTTTTCTGATAAGTAGCATTCATACTCAGCATTAGGATGGAGATCCTCCAGAGTATCACAATCTAATTTTTATGGCTCTGTTTTGTTTGTTTTTTCTTTCTCTTTTCTATTTGTCTCTCTGGTAACGCTCTCACTAGTTCAAATCAAATTAAAAAGAAAAACATATATATTTTGAGCCAAGACATTTGAAGTAGAAGCTAATTCTTTTTCTTTGATAAAGCCACCAACTTTTTTTTAGTTATTCAGTTAATTGTTTACCAAAATCAATGTCAGAAAATATCACATAATCTTATAATTCTCCAGTGTGACTTCTTTTTTTGCAGACTTCTTCTTCAAATGTTTTTTTTAATTTTTTATTTATTTTAGTAACTGAGAAGTTGGAAACAGTTGTTACGGCCGGGATAAAAGGGAGCGGTGCGGTGACAGGAGGGGCGCGTGTGCCGAGAGAGCGTGAGAAGTGGGCGTGAGGCGGAGTGTGGAAAGAGAGAGAGAGAGCGCGATAGCCGAGACAGCCGTGTCAGTGAGATTGTGGTCCGAGCGGAGGTCGGACGCATCTGGTGTGCTCCAGACACGGAGTGTGCTGGAGGCAGGTGGACGGGCGGTGGGCCGTTGCCTGTGGGGTGTCCTTTAATATTGTTTTTTTGAGTTTCAGAGCGCCGTGGGCTTTTTTGTTGGGGTTTAACCCGCCTTTTCTTTCTGTTTGGTTTGGGCCGTTTTAGTTGTGTAAATAAACTTTACCCTTAAGAATCTGTGGTTTTGGTTTGGATTTCTATTTTCTTTTACCTGACCGCATGTGCCGACCGCCCCCCCCCCCCCAGGCTGAGGGTCGTAACACAGTGAATAGTTTGATATCCTTATTTTCTGCTC